>PVIU01007369.1:0-93145 GCA_004026605.1 Ondatra zibethicus
GCCTTGGCTTTTCAGGCTACTTCCACCCGCCAACCCGGACACCAGTCTCTTCCACCTCGTGTACGTGGATGCCATCGCTATAGCCATCGTTGGGTTTTCCGTGACCATCTCCATGGCCAAGACCTTGGCAAATAAACACGGCTACCAGGTTGATGGCAATCAGGTAAAAAATGATCAGTTTCACACGGGTGTTTCACTGGGGTGGAGCACCGAGCTCTGCTCAGGCGGCAAGTTTAGCAGGAAAGCCTTTTCTGGTGCTGGTCGCATCTGAAGCATGGATTTAGTTGCCACTGCCATGTGCTCCTCCCTCCCTCTCTCCCTCCCACCCTCCATCCCTCCGTTCCTCTCCCCTGGTTCTTCTTTCTCTCTCTCTCCCACCACTGCCGCACACAAGGTCTCGAATTGTGGCTAATGACCTGGAATCCGTTACGTGGCCCAGGCTGGCCTCGAACTCGCAACAGTCCTCCTGCTCTGGTTTTCTGCCTTCTTTTATGATATAGCTGCTGGTGGGTGTTTAATCCAAACACCACGGCCTCTTGTGTCTGTTTTAGTTCATTGCATTTTTTTCACATCTTATGGCAGATTCTTTATATATGTTACAAAATAGCAAATCTTTGCATAGGATGAGAATCCTTTCTGAGAAAGGTCAAACAAATACTTCCCTTTATTTTATTTCATCTTATTTTTGTTTTGTTTTTGAGGCAGAGTCTCATTATACATCTCCGGCTTGCCTGGAACCCACTATTATACAAGGCTGGCCTTGAACTCAGAGATCCACCTGTCTCTATCCCCCAAGTACTAGAGTTAAAGGCGTGCACCACTATGCCCAGATTGCAGATACTTTTTCTTTACTGATTACTTTAGAGGCACAGTCTCACTGTGTAGCTAGGCCAGCCTCAAACTTGTGGTCCCCTGCCTCAAGTCTCCAAAGTGCTGGGATTGTAGGGCATGAACCACTCCCTTGTGCCTGTACGTGTCTAAAGGAACCAGATATTCCACATTTATATAAAACCAGACTATAAATTCCAAAGTAGCTCTTAGAGCAGGACTCACAGGTCCAAAGAAGACACTGGCATGCATTTTGTCACAAGCAACAGGCCACACATCTAAAAGACGCCAGTAGTCATGTCTCCAGAACTTTCTCTTTTGAAAAGTGTTTTCTCAGCTTTTTTGCAATCTTTTTTAAAGCCCTGTTTGTATAGAGAGTGGGTTTGGGAAACAGGGAGTAGGTAGCAATCACAGCATTTATCTCCAACACAATACAAATCCAGCTTTTTCCTCCCACTATACGATATGCCCTAATTCCGATTTTGAACTCATGCTAAAGAAAGAGCGTTGCAAAGTGAAGGGGCAGCCTGTGCTGCTGACAATGTGTATCTGATGCACTTCTGGGCTCCTCCCTAAGAGTGACCCGTCGCCTTTGCTTTGTTCCCACGCGGAAAAGGAGCTCATCGCCTTGGGGATCTGCAACTCGATCGGATCTCTCTTCCAGACCTTTTCGATCTCTTGCTCGTTGTCTCGAAGCCTTGTCCAGGAGGGAACGGGAGGGAAGACGCAGGTGCGTACACAACAGGCCTCTAAGAACTGGTGGTCTCGACGGTGAGTCTCTTGGTTCTGTTCTGAGTCCAAATGAAGTTACTCTGCCCACAGAGCCACGCTCCAGTGAGCTGTGTCACAAATTGGAGAAAGGCATGACTGGTCAAAGCAAATCACAAACACACACACACATGCACACACACGCGCGCGCATACACACACACACACATATGCACACACATGCACACACACATGCGCACACACACATGAATCTATAGGAAAAAGATACCTTCTCCAGTTAAATTGGAAGTTACACGAAACTCCACCTGTTACAGTAAACTTTAAATGTTCAGACATGAGATTTTTCTGCAAGCCAGATACTGAGTGTGGCCACAAGGCCGGCTCCACCCAAGGACATTCACACAATGATGGGACTGTTTATTCTTTGCACCATCCAGCACAGCCGCCTTGAGCAACGTGTGGCTCTCGAGGACCTGAAATGTGGCTATGCAACCAAGACCTTTCATTTCAATGTTTAAAACCTGAAATCATGACATGTGGTGGGCAGTTGCCATATTGGACAGCAAATGCCAGACTCTGTTCCTGGTCTCAGGTTGGCACCCAACGCCATTCTCCACCTCTGAAAAGAGCATTTGGCCGGGATGCTTCCGTAGTTCAGTTCTGCTTAAAAGCCCTAAGAGGAACTCACTGTCAAGGAGAGGGCAAAGGGTGTGGGTCGGAGGTAAAGAGGTAGTGTTGTAAGTTTGTGTAATGCTTTGGGAGACTTCTTTAAACTCGTATGTTCTTGGTTTTCCCATGGTGAAAATGGCCAAAATAAGCTCAGCCATTGCCTACTTTTGACTTTGGTCTAAAAGCCCTTTCCGTGTGTGTCTCCCCTCATTCAGCTTGCAGGTTGTCTGGCCTCGTTAATGATTCTTCTGGTCATCTTAGCCACTGGATTCCTCTTTGAGTCACTGCCCCAGGTGTGTAGCATGGGCTTGGTGGGAGGGAGTTCATGCTGCTCTGTTCATGTTTTTGTGGCTGTCTTGGAGGGTTGGGCTTTTCTTCTACGTACTGTAACTTCAGCAGGGTAGTATGGCGTCATGGCAAGGACCAGGTCCTGCCCTTCACCTACTGACAGCTGCACATCCTTGACCTCCTGGTCAGTTTCCTCCTCTGCAAAGGAACATTTGGGCTGGCTGACCCCCAAGACACCTTCTCCCTTTGACCTTCAGTGACCTTACATTTTCGTTAAAATTCCGAGATGACCTACATACAACAGGACGTTTATTTGATGATTGTATTTCATCTAAGAGAAATCAGAAAAAAAGAATGAAGTCATAAGAAGGAAGACTGTAGATGAGATAATTCCTGTGGTCACCAATTTTATCCAGGGCCCCTTAGCTGCCGTGCAGATTTTCTGGTAGGACACACACCTGATTTTCTAGGGCCAACTTTAAATGACCAAATGCTGGAAATCCTGGTGCCCACAGCTTCAAAGGTGCCCTGAGTGCCCCGTAAGGCCAGGCGGGACAAAGGGGTGGAACAGGCAGAGAGGGAAGGTGGTGAGAAGCCAGCCATGGAGGCCCTGTGGTCCCCACCGGAGAGACAGGGGCGGCTGTGCTGTGTTTCAGGCTGTGCTTTCGGCCATCGTGATCGTCAACCTGAAGGGAATGTTTATGCAGTTCTCGGATCTTCCCTTCTTCTGGAGAACCAGCAAAATAGAGCTGGTAAGTAAAGGGGGATGTGCGTTAGAGGTGAGCAGCTACCCGCAGCGTGAATAAAAGCGTGAGAAAGACATTAATGCAGCGAGTTTGTTATTCCGATGAGGCGTGCGTGTGTTTCTTATGGAATTATTAACATGATTCTCTAGAAGCCTTTTGGCTTTCCTTTAGACCATCTGGCTTACCACCTTTGTGTCTTCCCTGTTCCTGGGGTTGGATTACGGACTGATTACGGCTGTGATCATTGCTCTGCTGACTGTGATCTACAGAACACAGAGGTGAGTGCCCGGCTGATGCGGTGCAAGTGTCCTGCTGTTGTTTTTCACTCTTTGGGGGCCTTCCGTCCAGCCCTCAAATAATACACACAGAGACTTATTACTACTTATAAATGCCCAGCCTTAGCTTGGCTTAGTTCTAGCCAGTTTTTCTTAAATTATCCCATTTACCTTTTGCTTCTTGGCTTTTACCTTTCTCTATTTCTGTGTATTTTCTATACTTCTTACTCCATGGCTAGCTGGCTGTTACTGACCCCTGAAGTCCTCCTCTCCTTTTCTTATTCCTTGATCTTTTCTCTCTTTTTCTCCTGCTATTTATTCTCTCTGCCTGCCAGCCCCGCCTATCCTTTCTCCTGCCTCGCTATTTGGCCATTCAGCACCTTATTAGACCATCAGGTGTTTTAGACAGGCAAAGTAACACAGCTTCACAGAGTTAAACAAATACAACACAAAAGAAAGCAACTCATCTTTGCATCATTAAACAAATGTTCCACAGAATAAGCAAATATAACACATCTTAGAATACTTTTCCACCACCGTGTCCCAGTCGAAGTTACAATGTGACTAGAAGAAGAACCTCATGGTAGGGCACAAACCTGGCATGTTCAAGGCCTGGATTCAAGCCCCAACACCTGAAGGGGCAAGGGGGATAAAAATAATTCCATACAGTTACGTGAGATGCTCTCCTATGCCACGGTTGAAGGAGACCCGGCAAGGGTTTTATTCTGAGAACCTGATTCCTACCCTCACCCCTGCTTGCTCACCCTCTTCTGAGTCAATCATAGTTCGTCAACACCTCTGCGCCTGCTTTCGCAGGTTTTAGCTGCCCCTCCACGCTGAGCTTCCTGAGCTTCCGGGCTCTGCCATCTCTTCTTCCTGGTGAGAAACTGGGTCCACTGGGGAAGGCATAGAACAACCTTTCAAAACAAGAGCTTTACATGTGACTAAGGGGGGGCAGAGATGTAGGCACCTTACAGTGGTACCCCCCCACTCATATTAGGGCTGCGCCCTTCCCACCTGTAATACACAGGTCAGTTTGCCTGTGGTTACAAGTCACAGAATGGTCCTGTAAGTTTTGAAAGGCCCCTTGTTGTGGGATTATTGGGGAGTGTTAACCCTTTGCCTGCCGAATGGCGGATGCTCCTGCTGTCTAGGTAGGAAGTGAACATTCTCATCATTGAAATGACATTAAAAAAAAAAACAAACATTAAGAACATGTGGTCTAAGTTAAGAGTGGAGTTAACTACCTTAATTAAGAAATTTTAAAACTATTGTCCATTTTCACCTTTAATTTTATTTTATTTGTACAAATGTGTTTGCCTGTGTGTGCGTCTGTGCACTGTGTACACGCCCAGTGCCTATGGAGAGCAAAGAAGGGTGTGGTATCCCCTGGAGTGGGAACTGTAGACAGTTGAAAGCTGACTTATGGGTGCTGGGAATTGAACCAGGAGCCTCTAGAAGAGAAGCAAGTGCTCTTAACCACTGGGCCATCTTTCTCCAGGCCCCTGCTGTCCATTTTTTCTTAAAGAAGTTTCCCTCATTGTTATACAAGCTCTTACTGGAATATAGAGGAGTTCCCTCTCTCAACGCTCTGGTAAATAGTGTGCTTAAAGATACGCGGTGACACGGGCCTTTAATCCCAGCACTCAGGAGGCAGAGGCAGGCGGATCTCTGTGAGTTTGCGGCCAGCCTGGTCTATAGAGCTAGTTCCAGGACAGGCTCCAAAGCCACAGAGAAACCCTGAAAAGATACCTGGGGGCCGAGGGTGCAGCTCAGGGGTAGAGTGTGTGATTTCCAGCTCTCAGCTCCAGGACAAACAAGGTCTGTATCTTCTGACAAACGACAGGATGGAACCTGAGAGGTAAGTGGCTTGTTTTCCTTACTAAGTAGGGTTTCATGATTTCTTATCAACGGTTGTTCTTTGTTTATTTCTTTAATGATATACTTCTTCGTCTCTTTCAAAATAATTAGAATTGAGTTTTATGTCCTGTTCTTTCTGGTTTTCCTGGAATTTTGCAGGTTGGCATTTGGGAGACCATCACTCAAAACACCTTTCTATTCTCAGTTGCTTCTTATTCTAGAATTAGGACAACACGTCCAGGAGCCAGCTACTAGCACGTTAGTTTTGGTGTTGTCGTAGTTACGGTTTCTATTGCTGTAATGAAATAATATGACTAAGAGGAAATTGTGGAGGAGGGGTTTATTGGGCTGACACTTCTGTATTGTAGTCTATCATTAAAGGAAGTCAGGACAGAAACTCAAACAGGGCAGGAACCTGGGAACAGGGGCTGAAGCAGAAGCCATGGAGGGGTACTGCTTACCGGTTTGATCCCCATGACTTGCTGGGCCTGCTTTCTTATAGAACCCAGGCATGGCCCCACCCAGAATTGGCTGGGCTCTCACAGATCTATTACCAATTAAGAAAACGGCTTAACTACAGCCTGGTCTTATGGAAGCATTTTCTCAACAGATGTTCCCTCCTTTCAGATGCTTCTGCAAGGACATAAAACCATCAAACTGACACAAAACTCTCCAGCACAGGCATGTTCCAAGCACTCAGGTTCCCTCCAAGGACACAGCTCAGAGGAGAAACCTGCGTTCTACAAACCATTCCTAAGCATCTTTCCCATGAACTTTGGGCGCTATTGCTACAATGGAGTCTTTCTTTCACCTAAAAGTCCATGCTTTCGTCAGCTTTGGAAGGCCTGATAAAATAATTATAATCTTCCTTAAGTTGATATTTGTTGAGGTTCTGCGATGCTTCCCCGGGACAGATGAGGCTCTTCCCTTCTACACATTGTCTTCCTCTGAGGATGAAGGCATGGAATACTGATGTGAACAATGATAATAAGTAAGAGTGGCAGTAAGTGACTATAGTTGCTTACATGCCTAGCTCTTTGTAAAAATCAATGCTGTATGTCTTTCCATCCACACAACCCAATGACTGTTAGCATCCCCATTCCACACATGTAGAAATTCAGTCCTAGGGTGATTGGGGAACTTACTCCACAACCTGTGATGAGACAATGATTCAAATATGGTTTTTCATGGATCTAGAGGCTGGTTCTTCTTGTTTGGTTTTTGAGACAAAGTATCTCTGTGTATCACTGTCTGCCCTGGAACTCACTCTGTAGAGCAGGCTGGCTTCCAACTCAGAGATCTGCCCGCCACCGCCTCCCAAGCGCTGCACACCACCACCACCCAGCTTCAGAGGCTGATTCGTAGGAACTTTATCATCTTCATCAAACTAGAACACATAGTTATGCAATGCTGCAGGAGGTACGGCAGGCTCCACCACCAGCAAAGATGTTAATGAAAAGAGACTTCTTCACTCCGGGCATCCACTGACCTCTGCTGGGATCGGCAGCATGTAGACCTGTACAGAAAGGATGCCCGAGCACTCCAGGGGTCAGGGTAACTCTTTCCTCATTTGCCAATTGAACTGCTCCTTTGCTCTCTCTACAGTCCCAGCTACAAAGTCCTGGGGCAGCTCCCCGACACCGATGTGTACATTGACATAGATGCATTTGAGGAGGTAGGACCTTTCTCTAATACCTTACATGAGTGTGAACACGTGGTGGGGGAGTGTGTCTACCTACGGGGAAGGAGAGAAGGGGAGACGTGAAAGACGCAGTTTCTGTTCACTGTCTGGACTCCGTTTTGTACTCTATTAATACCTAATATACATGAGGTGTATGAATTACCCCACTTCCTGATGTTTGTTTTTAATAAGAGTGGATCTATAGAGTACAAACACTATGGCTGAGGATATCTTGTGTGCACATGACTTTCTTTTGATGAGTTCAACCCAATGGAGAAATACCAGTGTTAGTCATGCTAAGACCCAGGTGGTGGGATGATGGCCCTCGCCCACTTCATCTTCAATAGTTAGATATAACCTCAGCATTCTTTGACTTTCATGTTCTTGTCATCTGCAGAATCTCAAAGACTTTGTAAAAAATCTTTAAAAGCTATTTTATTTGTTTTCTGCTTGGGAAAAGACTGAGATTCACTATCAGCTGTTGGGAAATGAGCCTGGTGTCAGAATAGACACTTCTCTGTTAAATTACTAAACTCATCCTTGGGTTCCATGAAGCTTCTCAAGAAAAAATTCACTCTGCTTTATTTGAGTCGAATTGTGGATCCAACCAAGTACATCTGTGTTTACCTCGTTGGCCTGCAGTCCCTAGCTGGCAACAGCCTAGCCTTTCTTCTCCATTTTCTTTCCTCCTTTGGGTGATTTTTCCAGATCTTCCTTGTGTTTAGTGGCTTAAAAAAAAAAAGCCAAGATTAACTCATAAAATAAATAGGAGGATGTGTGTTTTCTAAGCTTTCAAATGAGGCGTGGCTGTCAGTCCTGTGGTCCCTGCTCCTCGTGAGGCGGAGGTGGGAGGGTTGCTTCAGCCCAGGAGAGGAGGCTGGGCCTGGGCAACAGAAGCCTTTCCTTTGTAATTCTCCTTTCAGAGTTTTTGTTCATGACGTAATTTTATATAAACACAACAGAAAGTGTGAGGGGCCCTCTTACTGTCTCATCTTCATGTTGGAGGAGGGAGCGGACTGCAATTTTGATTCTGAAATATACCCAGGTGTTAAAATCGTTAATGTTTTACCTCTCAGGTGAAAGAAATTCCGGGAATAAAAATATTCCAAATAAATGCCCCAATTTACTATGCAAATAGCGACTTGTATAGCAACGCACTAAAAAGAAAGGTGAGCGACTTTTTGATTATTCATTAAGAGCAATAAATAAAATAAAAACAAAATTTTGATTTTTTAATTAGAAACTAAAAGTTGATTGTTTCTGAGGAGGGCGTTGTGGGTTGGAAGAGAGTAAAGAATTGCTTCTCGACCTCAGTGAACCTACTAGAGTAAAATATACAGAAAATTCACTATATTAAGCTTTTGGGGTTTGTTTTTTGTTGTTGTTTGTTTTGTTTTGTTATTTTGTTTTTCAAGACAGAGTTTCTCTGTGTAGCTCTGGCAGTCCTGGAACTCACTCTGTAGCCCAGGTTAAACTTGAACTCACAGAGATCCTCCTGTCTCTACCTTCCAAGTAGAGTTAAAAGCATGCGCCACCACCGCCTAGCTATTTTAAGTGCACCATGCAGCGTCTGTCATTAAGAACACCGCCATGGTTAAGCAGCCATCAGCTCATTTCCTTGTCACGTGTATTCATTAAAGAAATGGAAAGGTGGTCTCACTCTAAGGTCCCTGTGGGCTGCGATTGAAGCTCAACCTTCATTACCCACAAGGGCAAGGCTAAGAATCTCAGAAGTCCACATTTAGTAAATACCACTGTACAGTTTTTTTTTCCAGTTCTTTAGTGTCTGCTAGTCTTGAATAAAGAGTCAAACCAAGAAAATAACCAATGGCTGTCACTCAGTTCAGGGCATCTGAGGGAAAGGTTGGGAAGATAACATGGCCCAGCACGCAGTTGGCCAGGGAGAGAGAACTGGGGATTTAGTGGCGTTCGGGTGGGTCCTTGGGAGCTATGAAGTGTGACACTGCCTACCTTGTCTTTGCAAAGACTGGCGTGAACCCGGCGCTCATAATGGGAGCGAGAAGAAAGGCCATGAGGAAGTACGCGAAGGAAGTTGGAAACGCCAACGTGGCCAATGCGACCGTTGTCAAAGTGGTAAATGATCTTGTGATTTCTCTTTTTCTCTTGATCTGCATGTCCTCCCTCTTTAACCGTGTTAAAATCTAAACGTGGCACGAAGTCGCGAACATGGGGACGGCTCTAGACTTCCTCTATGTAAACACGTGTCAAGGCTGCATGAGCTGGTGCCCATCAGGAGGCAGAGGCCAGCCTGGGATGTGTGAGATCCTGTCTCAAAAGCAAAACAAACAAGACCGTGATACGGTCAGTTATGAGGATGCTGATGAAATAAACCATGAGAGCATCGTTTAAAAACTTAAAATAACACAGCACCTTAATAAATACTTTGTTTTTACTATACTTTGTTTAGCTGGTGACTCAAAGCCCAAAGACTATTTTTTGCAGTTAGACTTTTGGTAATGTGGCCCGTCAGGCTGATGTCAATAGGGACTGTTTTCTACTTTGGGAGGAAAGTGGGAACAATGACTGAGAAGAATAGCGTGTGCAGACTAGAATAAAGGGGAGCGTGGATGCCTGAGGAAACTTAGCTAAATCTGAATAGATACACATTTTGAGTTTTGAGAACATGTGAGTTTATTTTCCATTATAAATCTTTCTTATAGGAAAAAAAAGGTGAGTTGTTTAGAAAATTCATGACTTATGGTGCTGGGGAGGTGGCTCAGCAGTTAAGAGCGTCAGCTGCTCTTCCAGAGGACCTGGGTTCGACTCAAGCACCCACATGATGGCTCGCAACTCCAGTCCCGGGGGTATGATGGCCTCTTCTGGCCCCCGTGGGTACTGCATGCACATGGTGCACAGACATTCATGCAGACAGATCACTCATATACATAAAATAAATAGTTAACTTTAAGACATAAAGGAGAAAATTTATGGTCTGAATTTTGACGTAGGATGCAGAGGTGGATGGAGAAGATGCTACGAAGCCCGAAGAGGAGGATGATGAAGTAAAATACCCCCCAATAGTCATCAAAACAACATTTCCTGAAGAGATACAGCGATTCATGCCCCAGGGGGAAACGGTTCACACTGTCATTCTTGACTTGACACAAGTCAATTTTATCGATTCTGTCGGAGTGAAAACTCTGGCTGGGGTAAGTATCACCTGGCACGAGTCATCCAGTGTCTGCACCCCAGCTTTCCGCCAGTCACCTCAGGAGCAGGGATCAGAGCCTCTTGTCAGTTCTTACTTTGTGGATGCTTTTGAAACTTCTGGTTATGGACAGTTTGTAATGTAGAGTATAATCTAGTGATCCCCATGTACAGCCCTCACTCGGCTGCAGCAGGTTAACAGCCTATGGCCAGTCTGACTTCATGAATTCCCAACACCACATCCTAGATGTCCCATTATCTGTCCATAATATTTATTTAAAAGTCATTATCATAGTACCTTTATTACACCAAAATAAAATTTAATAATGCTTTGATACTCTTAGTCACTGTTGGCGTGAAAACCAAATAGGTACAAAATTACTTTAGCTCATTAGCCTAAAGGTGCGTAATCGCTAAAGCTAAGAAGCATGAGTAAATCATGAGATACTGAGCGTCTCGTATCTTTAACACACATCAGTAGAAAATGACCTGCACGTGAAGCAGGGTCAAGAAAAGTTAAACTTGGTTTTGATATCGTTACAGATTGTGAAGGAATATGGAGATGTCGGTATTTATGTGTACTTAGCCGGATGCAGCCGTGAGTACCACCTTAGGATGGGAAAGCCTTTTTGTTTAGATTTATTTATTTCATGTGGACTGGTGCTTTGCCTGCATGTATGTACATGTACACGGGCATGCCTGGTGGCCGCAGGGGTCAGAGGAGGGATTAGGACTGTAGTTATGAATTATTGTGAACCATTGTACTGATGCTGGGGTCCAAACCCAGGTCCTCTACAAAGGCAGTGTTTGTGGCTCTTGAGCCATTTCTCCAGCCCCTGGATGGAGAAAGTTTTAATAGTCTCGTTTTTTTGTTGGTTGGTTGGTTGGTTAGCTTTTGTTTTATTTTGTTTTTTTAAAAAATATTTATTTGTTTATTTATTATGTATACAATATTCTGTCTGTGTGTATGTCTGCAGGCCAGACCTCATTACAGATGTGGTTGCCGGGAATTGAACTCAGGACCTTTGGAAGAGCAGGCAATGCTCTTAATCACTGAGCCATCTCTCCAGCCCCTTTGTTTTGTTTTTAGAATTAACTACAATTGTTATTTTTCTCTATAATTTAAACTTTTCTATAGAATTAAAAAAAAAGCCACTCCTCTGAGAAATCACCATAAAGCCAGTTTTGAAATCAGCTAGCTGCGGGTGTTGAGACAGCCCTCTGGTCTAGAGTTGGAAGACAGGAGCTGGTTGGAGTTTCCTGTTTTAGTAGCTACTACACCCGAGTCATAATTCTGTAGGTCTTTCTGCTGGCTAGGATTTCCATCCAATGGCATAGCTTTCCTGATGCTTTTGTTTTATATTATATCTTGGTTGAGAGGGTGCTTAAAAACAAAATCTCCACAAAGACATCATCATTATTATTAGTCCGTTAGGTTGGCGAGAATACGAACACCAGCAGCACATTTCAAAGGCGCCTGGTGGAGAACAGGTTCTGGCAGAGGAAGCGGTGATGTGTTAAAATGGAGCAGCCCCCGTGGAGAGCAAACAGACAACAGCTTTTGAGTTACAAATTCAGCCAATTCGCATCTTCCTGTAGACACACAAATGGCACATGTCACCTGTCCATTACCTCTTCATCTATATAAACAAAAGTCTAGAAAAATCTTCAGTGTCAAAAGGAATCTGATGGGGGCAGGTGTGAAGGTCTTTAATACCAGTTTTCAGGAGGCAGAGGCAGAGAATTCTGAGTTCGAGGCCCGCCTGTTATGCAGAGTGAGTCCCAGGACAGTCAGGGGTATGTAAAGAGCCCATCTTTATATATATATATGTATATACACACATATATGTGATTATATATTTATATTATATATATAGGATGAAACCCAATGAATAAATGAAAGTCCACCTTTATAATAATTATCAGGCAATGATAAAAATAAGTACTAAGTAGATCTGGGGCTATGCTCATTTGGTAGAGTGTTTGCCTGGCATAAATAAGGATCTGGGATCAATCACCAGCGGAAATTAAAATAAATGTAAACACAGTCCAGAATTACAGAGAGCTAGTGAGTGTTGTATTCCAGGCAAGGAATGAGGGAAAATAAGAACTTGTTTTCTTTCGGAAATGGGCTTGCTATATAGTCCAGACTCTCCTCAAACTTGTAATCCTCTTTGCCTCGGCATTCCTAGAGACAACATGATAGGCATGCGCCATGTGCCTGGCCAGGACAGACACACACACACATGCACACACACATGCACACACACATGCACACACACACACACACACACACACAAACATGCAAGGCGTTGCTATGTATCTCTGACTAGCCTAGAACTCCTATGTAAGTCCAGGCTGTCCTCAAATTAACAGAAGTCTGTCTGTTTCCGTTGCTCAAGTGCTGGAGTTAAAGACGGGTACCACCACACCCTGCACACCACAGTTTTATACATTCAAATGTTATGTAAGTCTTACACCAGTCTGTCTCAATCTTATCACAGTATATGTGTGTGTGTTTGTGTGTGTTACTATGTGATGCCAGGTGTAAACCCCAGCACTTGAAAAGGGGAAGGCAGGTGAATCAAGAGTTCAAGGCCAGCCTAGGCTATGTGAGAACCTGTGTCTAAATTAACAAACTAATTTCTTACTTTTTTCAACATTTGAGATCAAAACATGGAATGTGAGGCTGGAAGGTGGTGGCACACGCCTTTAATTTCAGCACTTGGGGAGGTAGAGGCAGGCAGATCTCTGTGAATTGGAGGCCAGCCTGGTCTACGAGAGCTAGTTCCAGGACAGGCTCCAAAACTGCAGAGAAACCCTGTCTCAAAACAAACAAACAAAAAACCCAAAGACAAAAACAAACCGTGGAATGTGAAATATGTTTCTTTTCTTTGTATAGCACAAGTTGTGAATGACCTCACTCGCAACCGGTTTTTTGAAAATCCCGCCTTAAAAGAGCTTCTGTTCCACAGTATCCATGACGCAGTCTTAGGCAGCCAAGTACGAGAGGCAATGGCCGAGCGAGAAACCTCAGCTCCCACTCCCCAGGATGACATGGAGCCCAACGCCACACCCACCACACCCGAGGCATAAAGGACCTGCATGGGGGTTGTGCGCCTCTCCTGAACTCTGGACTTACACACTTTCTCCTCTCCACCCCAGAAAATTTTAGTAGTTAAGGCTTGATTTAGAGGGTGAATGATAAGATGTATCTAATACTTGTGTTGTTTTAATCGGATGTTTCAAAGATTAACTGGTCTTTTACACTTATGCAGTGACACTTCTATTATACCTTAGTATTATCTTTGTTGGTTTTTATTTTTATTCTCACTTCTGATTTATTATCTATTAACCTTTAGAAAGGTTAAAGATCACGTGAAACGACAAAATTAGCAAATTTCTTGAAATCTGTATATAAAATATAAATTACTTCAATTTTCAAACTCATATTTTTGTACTACTCAATCTAAAAGAAGGAAATAAAGAAAGGAAGGGAGGGAGGAAAAGAGGGAGGGAGGAAAGGAAGGAAGGGTTCACACCATTCTTTACAAAGGGAGACTGTTGCTTCTGGACTGCAGAAACACACCCATCTCAAAACATTTGTCTTAGTCATGTAGAGTTCGAAGATGAGATTTTATGTGTCCTCCCCACACACAGCTTCTGGGTATGGGAAAAGCCATGCTTTCCTTTATGAAAGAAGTTGGGTTCAGCCGATGTTGGTGGTTCCCTCCAATATTCTTGCCTGCATCTCTGCTTCTGGAAGCATTTCTTCTGGTTCACGATCTTCACCTTCACTGAAAGCTGCTGCTACTCAAAGGGTGTTTGGAGCAAGACTTGGAACCATTTTCTTAGGCTTGATGGAGATGGCTGATGTTTCCTTTGTCTTCTGACCACCTAGGGCCAAACTACACTTGGAGATCTTTGTGGGCTTTGCTGGGAGGTCTGCACCTGCAGCTTCTTCGACTCTCACTTTTCAGTTTCAACTGGAACTTTCCCCTCCATTACTGGAAGAAACTGTTTCCAAAGGTTTTTCTGATTCTTCAGGTCATCCCGTGGTTCCGGCTGGATGGGCTTGTCAGGTTTCTCTCCCGCCTTCCTGTCCAGCATCTTCCCTGTTCCTGCCTCCTCCCTTAGTGTTATCTTTGTAAGCTGAGCACTTAAACACTTTTACGTATTCCTTAGAACGTGCTATCACCAGATGGTTAGTGGTTCCTTGGTTTTGTGCTTGTTTGGGAACAGACTGTCTACAATCAGTTTCCTAACAGAAGAGGAAACCTACAATGTTCTAGAAGTACTGGTTTTACATGATTTATTATTACAGAATTGATCTAAGTGCATTGTGGGTAAGTTGAGGAATAGACAAAGGAGAATAAGAAAACAAAACATATCCTCCCCACTCAGAGATGACCACTATTGGTATTCAATGAGAATCCCTCTAGATCCTTTCCAGTGTATATCTATTTTCCAGCAAAAATAAGCTTGTCTGCCTAGTGTTTTATGGTCCATCCTTTTAGCTGGCATTCTCCACTGTCTTATTCCAGAAATCTCATGCAGTATTCAGGCTTACTATTGCCCTCCAATTTGCAGTTGGTTTATCTCAAGTTTTAATTCTATGACTTTACATTGCAATTGGTCGTGTGTCTTAAGTCTATTTCAATTTATACAGTTCTTTTTTGTCTTTTGACAAATACATGACAGCTATGTTAAGAATCCCATTTTGTGACTGTGTCTAGTTGCTTCTCCCAGTGTTGTTGGGCTTGCTCTACTGTTCCCCATATTACCTGCCATCCAGAAGTCATAAGTCAAGACATCTGGATAGGAGTTAAGGAGTTTATGCTAGTACAGACCCTAGATCAAATGCTTCATTCGTGCCACTCAGAAAACCCAGAACGTCTGTCTAGCCTGCCACCATTTACAGTGTGCAGACAAGCTAGTCCATCAGAACGGCGGTCTGATCCTTAAACTGGTTTTCCGCTTTGTATATTATCCATATGACGATTCTTTGACATTGTCATTTCTCGCTAGCCACTGAACCAGAAATTGTAACACTGGGTGGCAGTCCTCGCTGAAGTGAGTGGTTTCACTAAAGTTTGTCCACTTCTGTCTAGTTCTCTCAATTCTCTTGCATCTATTAGCTGGTCGATCTATGTACATTATAGTTTTCCCTCCTCAACTTAAACAGTTTGGTCATTCTTAAACAGATCTTACTGGCAAGGGAGTAATGTTCCATGTCCACTTAATTATCAACGTCAGAGTAAACTTGACTAATTTTTATAATTTTAATGTGCTTTATAACATTGGATTCTTTCTAATGCTCAAAGTGTCACAGTTGTGGCCAGAAAGCTGCATGATGAATTTTGCTTTTGTTGTTGATAGTGAGGTAGCCTAAAAAACCTTTAAGGTCTTTGAAAGCCAACATCCTAGGTGCAGCTGGCTGTCTTCCTCAGAGCCTGTAATGTTAACAATTCATCAAGCAGCCTGAGTACAAAACGTCTCTCACATTTATAGTTGATGTTTGCAGGTTAAGGGGATGTCTAAGCTGATTCCATCTTGGGTTCTGTTAGAACCTCAAGCTCACTGTATAGCCGAGTAAACTCCTGACCTCCTCCTTCAGGCCCATGAGCGCTGGGGTTCTAGGTATCTGCCATCATTCCTGGCTTTTCTTATACTTCTAACATCAGTTTCTCAGTAAATCAAAGCACAGGCCAACCTATCTTAAGTTCTTTCTGCTTAAGAGTTGTTGGGGTTTTGTTTGTTGTGCGTGTGCGTGTTGTTTTTAGATGGGTCTCTAGCTGAGGATGACCTTGAACTCTGCTAGATTTAGAGGCCTGGGCCACCATGCCCAGCTAACAGCTGCTGTTAAGAAATTGTCATTTTGACTCTGTTGTTGTTTGCCACGCCTTGTTATTGTCACTTTATGCTGGTTTCCATTAAGCTACTGCCAGAAAAGTGGTCGGGTCCCAGTAGAAGTGTATTAACAGAGTACGTCTGGTTTCTCAGTAACTCACTAACAATTCCATGTGGAGCACTTCCTTCTAGTCCTTTATGCTGGCCTGCACGGCAGATTCGCAGCCAGGTACTTCTGTGCAGGCATCACACACAAGGTCAGATCCACCTGCATCCCGCCAGACCGCCTTCTGAGAGCCCATAGTTACGGAACTTAACCTTACAGTGGGGACCTCTGTAAAAGGGCCTACACCATTTTGACCACTTAAGTAGACTAAAGCTTTAAACAACCTCACCAAACACTTAGCTGCGTATTCCTGAGCACCAGGCTGAAGTGCTAGTGGCCGATAAAAGTAATGTTCAAAGGACATTTTATCTGCATTTCACCTTCTTCTGTTTTCTTCCAGTTTTTCCATTTGTAACTTTTTAAAAGAATCATATCATGTACACAAAACTTTTTCTCAAGGTTGGAAAATAGTTTTATCATGCATCTGAAAACGTGAAATGTTTAACATCCCATCTATATGTAAATACATCCAAGTATTTTACTCAGAATTGTTTCACATGGAAGCTTTGACTTTATTCTTTTTTAGCCTTAATTCTTCCGTCTCTCCCAGGAAGTCCATGAATCAGCGTGCATGTTCTCTGTGGACCTTAATAACCAGCACTGAATATCTTTCTATGCTTTTCTGCCCTGACTCAAATCATCCACACTATAAACCTGGCAGTGACTCAGCAGGTAAAGGTATAAGCCAAACCTGATAACCAAAGTTCAATCCCCAGGACCAATTTCTCCCAAGGGGGTCCTCTGGCTTCCATGTGTGCGCGCGCGCACACACACACACACACACACACACACACACACACACACGCACACGTAACTTTCTAAGTAGTAAAAATGGGGCTTAAGCAATGGCTCAGTGGCTAAGAGCATTGGCTGCTCTTCTAGGGGGCCTGGTTCAATTCCTAGCACCCACATGACAGCTCCCAGGTGTCTGCAGCCCCAGTTCCAGGGGACCTGACATCTTCACACAGACATACTTGCAGGCAAAACACCAATGCACATCAATTTCTTTTAATTATAGGCAATGACAAATATGGAACAAGACTTAAGCCTTGTTTCTTGGCAGTACAGGAAGGCTCTTTCAGGAGGGCGTCAGGGAGAAACTGCTGTGCTCGAATCTGTATAGCACACTCCACCAATGGATGGGATGCATTTTTAAAGCCAAAGATGAGGGCCAAGGACACTCAGATACACGGCCATATACACCGCTCTGAGTAGGTTGTAGCAGCGCAGGATGGGATCCCAACTGCCCGTCACCTGTTCCAGAACCAGGAGAAGAGTTGGTGGGAATGGATCCTCTCCAGGTCTGGGAGACGCCCATTTTGTGGTTTTCAGTGCCTAAAGTGTATGTCCCATGCGACTCCATTCTGTGGAGTAGAGAAAGGAGGCACTCACCTCCAAGTCAGTACTTTGAGGAAGTGAGTCTGACTCTCGTGTACGTGAAGGGCAGCAGCAAACCCAGAGAACCTTCCCTGGAATGACAGAGGTGTGCTTTCTACGTGATGGTGGTGGGGTGGGTGCCCTTACGTGGGGGTCTCTGGTAGGTGGAGAAGTCCTTAACTATAGCCTACCTCTTTAAAGACAGAAAATCAATTTAAACCCTCAAAGGAAACTACTCCCTGAGCCTGTAAGCTTCCACGAGTGCAAAATGCTGCTGCCTTTTTTAGTGTTTCGGGAATACTTTTCTAGGATTCAGTATATTAAGATTCTTGACAATATTTTGAATGCTGATAAAAGTTTGAGGAATGATAATGTATTATCTAATTCTCTAAATATATAGCTAACTATAAGAAACACCTCAAACCCCACCAGCAAAACTGTGAAAATTAGCATTGCACCATGGCTGTGAACTCACTTGGACTGAATCGGGTTTGAACACCTTGATGACCCACATCTCTAACCTCAGTTACCTTTCCTGTGAGTGTAACTTCCAATGGTTTGCTCTATTCATACCTCAAGCAAGGATACAGCAGGGTTATAATCAAGGGAGAACAAAGCACACCAACTGTACTTTATGACTGAAAGGCTCTCTACTTGAAAACTTCCATAAGCTTCAAACCTGAGCATGACACAGCTTCTGGTCTCAACTTCTGACTTAAAACGCACACAGCTCTTGCTGGTTTGTGGCTTATTTGTCAATATTATTACTCTTCAATAAAAATACTGTTTATTGTGCTTTTGCTTCAGTATTTTGGAGTAAGGTTTGGGGGTTGGGGAAGAGCTCATTCTATAAAGAATTTGTTGTGTAAGCATGAGGACCCCACTCTGATCCACAGAATCCATTTAGAACTATGTCCTGTTGACAAAGTCAAAGAAACAGGGCACACTCCGAAGGCTGACTTCTGGCCTCCACACACCTATGCATCTGCACACACATAAAAATGACTTGCTGGTACTTACACAAGAAATCATTTTAAAGAGATTTGTTGAGGATTCAAACATACTTTTGTTTTAAAAAATAACTGAGAGTTGGGCCTGACCTTTAATCTCAGCCATCAGGAGGCAGAGACAGTGAGGGAGTCAGAGCTGAGTTCAAGACTAGCCTAATCTACACAGTGAGTTCCAAGACAGCCAGAGTTCATAGTTACCCTGTCTCAAAATAAATAAATAAACCACATAAATAAAAATAACTCACCACAGAGTTAATTTTAATCAGAGTTTTACCAACTCTCAACCACCAAAAAAGATATTTTTTTCTATAAACTGACCCCAGTTGTTGTTTTTACTACGACCATGTCACTGCTCACTAAACCACCACTTCCTGACTGCAACTTGTCAGATGGTAGTGGAAAATGCATTAAATGCTTCTTTCATTTTAAAAAACATTTGGTGCTAGCTGGGGGTATGTAGATCACTGGTAGAGTGTTTGCCTAGCATTCAAAACCCAGCACTCAGTACCACCAACAGAACAAAACAAAAACCAGTTTGGTCAAAACCTTACTACATAAAGCCCTTCCTATGGGTGAAAGGCTCATTTCGATGATGGCCGAAGGGCTCCAGAGCTTGCCACACCGGACAATGGAGCGATGCGCACACAGCACCTGCCAGCGTGAGCCCTCAGATGATGGACCAGCCGTCACAGGGCCTTGAAGCACCGCTCCAATACAGCACTACAGGGAACTTAGGAATTTTGAAATTTTTTATTTTTGTGAGGTGGCAACACATTACCCAAGCACAGGAAGTTCTCAAGCCTGTGAGGCTCAGTTGTACGTCATGTAACGGGGAGTGGCGCTGAACTTGGCGTAAGACTTGATGACCTTATTTACAGCTTCCAAGAAGTCCTTCTCTGTAGCAATTTTTCGCCGTGCCCGGATTGCAAACATACCAGCTTCTGTACACACGCTTCTAATCTCTGCTCCTGTACAACGGAGAAAACAAAACGGTTTAATGACAGTGGTCCAAAAGACTGACTGGCAAATGGACTAGACCAACACTTACCAGTGCTGTTCGGACACAGTCGGGCTAGCAGCTCAAACCTAATGTCTCTTTCAACACTCATTGAGCGAGCGTGAATTTTAAAGATGTGAGTCCGACCCTAAAAATGAAGGAATTCACATATATTAAAGTGAAAATAGATATCAGAAAGACAAAATTTCAAGAATATTTTTTCTAAAATTATTTTTTTTTACCTCTAAATCAGGTAAGCTAAACTCAATTTTTCTGTCCAATCTCCCCGGCCTCATCAGCGCAGGATCCAAAGTATCAGGTCGGTTAGTAGCCATCAGGACTTTGATGTTGCCTCGGGGATCAAAACCATCCAGCTGGTTGATCAGCTCCAACATTGTTCTCTGCACCTCATTGTCTCCCCCAGCGCCATCGTCAAACCGAGCCCCTGGGAAGAAGGCAGAGACTCAGGTAGAACAGCTCCAAGCAGGACTGAAGACACAGACCCTGTCGCCCAGCCTCCCCCGCAGCTAATGCACACCTAACTCAAGTCATAAAACTAACTAAAAACCAAAACAGCACAAAATGAAACAAAAAAACACACTGAGTCGGTTTTGTGCTGGCCAACTACTTAAGGCTGGGCCTGCCCTGGAGTGTGGTTGGTATCCAGAGATAATCCACTGGAGAATATTAATCTTTCCTTTCCCAGCAGGTATCAACTGCAAACAGCTTCTTGGTTAGGGGTGAGATCTTGCATCCATTTCCCCTTCTCAGTGCTGGATTTTTGCCTGGACTGAACCTAGGCAAATCTGTTTTAGAAAGAATTTACCACAGGTTTACTTGACAGCTTTCTTTAAAGATCTTTGAAGTGACTCCTTAAGGACACTCCTCTGTAGGAAGGGAAGGGACTGCTCTGGCAGCCTTGCTAAGAACCCCTAGATTCCATCCCTAGAGTTAGCCATACCTCCTCCCAAGGCTGACCACCAAGTCCAGCAATCAGCAGCCGTGCACCTCACCCTGACGCAGGCTTCCCTCGGGCCTCACTTTTCTCCTCTATCAGAGGCGGTCTCTCCTCCTCCCTCCTTCTCCACCTCCTCCTCCCGCATCCTAGTCCACTGCACAGACCTCCCCCTTCTCCATCTCCTCCTCCACCCGCATCCTAGTCCACTCCACAGACCTCCCCTTCAGGGAGACTTTCAAGATGTCAGCTATTATTACCTGGAGTCTCCAGGTAATAATAATCTGGGGAAGGCTGGAGATCAGTTATTCAAAGAGTGTTAGGAGGAGAACAGAGATGGCTCGGTAGTTAAGAGCACTTGCTGGACCCCAGCTCCTTTCCCCAAATCTTACAGACTGCTCACCTGGACTCCAGCTCCAAAGCATCTGACAAACTTTTCTGACCTCTGCAGGCATGCACACACACATGCACGGCATACATTTTCTGAATAAATAAAAGTGGCTGGAAAGGTGACTCGGGGTTAAGAGCTTACACTGCTCTTGCAGAAGCCCTCTGAGTCAGCTCCCTCGCACCCATGTCTCACAGGTCCAAGGGCCTGCTCCCTGCTCCCAGGCAGTATGATGCACTCCTTGCTCCCATGTCTCACAGACCCAAGAGCCTGCTCCCTGCTCCCTGCTCCCAGGCAGTGTGGCGCCCTCCTCTGATAATCGCACTGTCAGACACTCTAAGTAGGCAGAAAAGGCCGAACCCAGGGCAGTCAGCACAAGGCAACTGACAAAACAAGACACCATTTGGAGAAGACTTCTGCTGTGCTGGTGGCTTGGCAGCTCAGGAACCCTATGAGTTTCCTTTGTGAGAAACTCAGCAAGTGTTGACCATATGCTGGAACTGGCCTAAAGAACACTGTTAGCCTGGAGACACTGAACTTTGAATCAGATCTGTGTAGCATTCGGCAAGCTGAGCACCTAGTACACGGGGGAATGCAGACACAGACTAAGATGAACACCTAGTACACGGGGGAATGAATGCAGACACAGACTAAGATGAACACCTAGTACACAGGGGAATGCGGACACAGACTAAGATGAACACCTAGTACACAGGGGAATGCGGACACAGACTAAGATGAATACCTAGTACACAGGGGAATGCAGACACAGACTAAGATGAGCACCTAGTATACAGGGGAATGCGGACACAGACTAAGATGAACACCTAGTATACAGGGGAATGTGGACACAGACTAAGATGAACACCTAGTACACGGGGGAATGCAGACACAGACTAAGATGAACACCTAGTACACGGGGGAATGCAGACACAGACTAAGATGAACACCTAGTACACGGGGGAATGAATGTGGACACAGACTAAGATGAACACCTAGTACACAGGGGAATGCGGACACAGACTAAGATGAACACCTAGTACACGGGGGAATGAATGTGGACACAGACTAAGATGAACACCTAGTACACAGGGGAATGCGGACACAGACTAAGCACTGCCTGGAGCACTGGGAATGGCACAGGATGGCGCTGGCATTCGTACTGAGGAACCCTGAAGAAATGCACAGAGATGTTTTTGGCATCTGAGACTCCATCTGCTGAAGCCCCACCTGGAACTGGAACAGCATCTGTAACCTAACATCTAAACTAGGGAAGACTGAACGGCCACCACAGAGGAGCTCCTGCGGTCACAACAGCACTGGGACGCCAGGTCTGAACTGTGAGTGCGACTGTGTTCATAGTCTCCCGCCCCAAATGTCCTCTCTACAAGTTCCTCCCTAGTCAATCCCAATTGTCAATTAAGCCAGCTTGACTCTTTGCTTGCCTATATATTTCTTACCCATTCACTCTTTTCTTCTGCATCTTCCTCATTTTCTACTTCCAATACATAATGTGCCCTGGTCTGAAGAGTCTCTGGAGCCTAAGAGATGGCCATTTCTTCTTATCTGTTAAAACAGCGTGACCTCAATAATAACTGAAAGACACTACTGATGATGACTAAGGACTAAAAGGGCCTTTCCATGATGAAAGCAATCTTTTTTAATATTTATTTATTTATTATGTATACAATATTCTGTCTGTGTGTATGTCTGCAGACCAGAAGAGGGCACCAGACCTCATTACAGATGGTTGTGAGCCACTATGTGGTTGCTGGGAATTGAACTGAGGACCTTTGGAAGAGCAGGCAATGCTCTTAACCACCGAGCCATCTCTCCAGCCCCTGATGAAAGCAATCTTAAAGACTATGACCACTAACTTAGTTCCACGGAAGATAATGAAAGAAAGTTTTTGAACTCAAAAGAACATCTAAGAAGCTACAGGAAAAACCCCTACATTGAGTGAGAATCTACCTTATCCCAGGCACAATGCCATTCATTAAGAAAACAAACAATGGGCCAGCAAGAGGGCTCAGTGGGTAAAGGTGACACCTGTGTGATACCCAGAACCCACAGAGAAAAAGAGCAAAGATTCTGGAGAGCTGCACTCGGACCTCCACGTGTGTGCTATGGCATATACACACAGACACACTAAATTCAAGGAATTCAGTGTCCGAGGAAAAGAAAGGAAGAAAGAGAAAACGAGTAACAGTCTCTGGAGGGCGTGGACAAGTCCTTACACACTGCTGGGGAGAATGTAGACTTAGTCTAGTCATCATGAATTCTTCTCAAAAACAAGTGACAAAACACTAACACTAAATCTTCTGTACAACCCAGCTGTACACTCCTGGGTATTTACCCAGAGAATGGCAGACATCACAGACACACCTGCACATCAATGTTCACTGCAGCATTAGTCACAATAGCTAAATTAAGGACCCAACTTAAATATCCAACAATAGAGACATTAACAGAGGAAACACCACACATGTACATGGTGGAACACCATGCTGTTGGCCAGAAGAGACATTACTGCGGACAGTGACAGACAAATCTGCAGCTACTACCGATTAGTCACAGCCAACACCTCAGGTCAATTCAAGGTTTTCATAGTCACACTGTTGCTTAAACCTGTGACTTGGAGTTAAAATCTTGTAGATTAACATCAGAACTCTACTATGTATCACTTGAAGCTTTTATGGAACTCAATCCTACACTAATTTTTCAAAATATCATCCAGGGATGGTCAGACAGCTCAGGGGCCTGGGACCCACACAGTAGGAGGAGGGAACCGGCCCCCATAGGATGTCCTTTAACCACACGCGTACTGTATGTGGTGGCTGGATGACAATGACCCCATAGGCTCATAGGAGCTGCCACTATAGGGAATTATGGCCCTGTTGGAGTGGGTGTGGCGTTGTTGGAGGAAGCGTGCCACAAAGAGGGGGCTTTGAGGTCTCGGATGCTCAAGCCTAGCCAGCGAGTCTCTTCCTGCTGCCTGCCAATCCAGATGCAGAACTCTCAGCTCCTTCTCCAGCACTGTGTCCGCCCATGTAATGCCATACTTCCCACCATGACAATAATGGACTAAACCTCTGACCTGTAAGCCAGCCCCAATGAAGTGTTCTCCTTTATAAGAGTTGCTGTGGTCATGGTCTCTGCACAGCAACAGAAACCCTGGCAAAGACACAACAGCACTGCACATGCGCGCGCGCACACACACAAGCAGTAAAGGTAACTAAATCAATAAAAATCATCCCTACCTCCAATGGCATCAATTTCATCAAAGAAAATAAGGCAGGCTTTTTTTGTTCTGGCCATTTCAAAAAGTTCACGAACCATTCGGGCCCCCTAGTGAGAAAATTTGATTTATTACTACAGAGTTAATTTTAAAATCTTTTCAAGTACAATAAATAAACTATACTGTACAGTTTAAACACTCAACCATTAGCACCTAAGCTTTTTTTAAAAGACTGATGCTTGAACCAGGCGGTGGTGGCGCACACCTTTAATCCCAGCACCTGGGAGGCAGAGGCAGGCAGATTTCTGAGTTAGAGGCCAGCCTGGTCTACAGAGTTCCAGGATGCCAGGGATACACAGCAAAACCCTATCTCAAAAAAAAAAAAAAAAAAAAAAAATATATATATATATATATATATATATATAAAATAAAACAAACAAAAAGACTAAAGTTTGCTACCTATATTATCAAATGAAATCTACACCATCTTCCTGACTCTCTAGCTATTCAATAGCACTAAGGTTACGATGAGAAGTGATCACATTTTTTAATTTTTTTTTTTATTTTGCATGTTAGCATTCTTAAGTAAAGTACGGTAAGTAAAACTTGAGGAAATCAGAGCACTTGATCTGTCACTTGGAATTACTGATCGTTGAATCTGATTAAGCTTTGATCTAAATATTAAAATTAAAATACTAAGTCATGTAGCCCTTTTGGCAATCGTTAAGTATACTAAACGGTATGTTTTAGACATCATATGTGCAACCCTAGCCTTTAACCTAAATGTACGTTCTTAGCACTTTTGTGTTTATGTGTGTGTAAACACCCATGCCCCACACACAGACAATCCATGTTTTCTATTCCGTGTGTGTAGACACCCATGCCCCACACACAGACAATCCATGTTTTCTATTCCGTGTGTGTGTAGACAACCATGCCCCCCACACAGATAATCCATGTTTTCTACTCCGTGTGTGTAGACACCCAAGCCCCACACATACAGACAATCCATGTTTTCTATTGTGTGTGTGTAGACAACCATGCCCCCCACACATACAATCCATGTTTTCTATTGTATGTGTGTAGACACCCAAGCCCACACATACAGACAATCCATGTTTTCTATTGTGTGTGTGTAGACACCATGCCCCACACACAGACAATCCATGTTTTCTATTCCGTGTGTGTAGACACCATGCCCCACACACAGACAATCCATGTTTTCTATTGTGTGTGTGTAGACACCATGCCCCACACACAGACAATCCATGTTTTCTATTCCGTGTGTGTAGACACCCAAGCCCACACACACAGACAATCCATGTTTTCTATTGTGTGTGTGTAGACACCCAAGCCCACACAGACAATCCATGTTTTCTATTGTGTGTGTGTAGACACCCAAGCCCACACATACAGACAATCCATGTTTTCTATTGTGAGTGTAGACACCATGCCCATACATACAGACAATTCATGTTTTCTATTTCTCACTAAACCTTGCTTACTGTCCCTGAGAGAAAATTTCATTTACCCAGCACTCCTGGGGTTTTTACCTCACACACCCAAACTGCACTAAATGCTTTTCTTCTGGAAGGAAACAGGTTGATCAGAATTTCAAATGGCAACTTATTTGCAATTATTTTTTTAATCTTTTAATCTTATCACAAATCTTTCACAGAGCAATGAATGCTTTAATTTTGACAAGTTCACTTACCTCCCCGACATATTTTTGCACGAGCTCAGACCCGATAACTCGAATGAAGCAAGCGTCGGTCCTGTTAGCAACGGCCCTAGCACAGAGCGTCTTGCCCGTGCCCGGGGGGCCAAACAGCAGCACACCTTTTGGAGGTTCAATCCCAAGGTTAACAAATCTCTCTGGCTGTGACAGAGACACAAATTTTACACTTACCATTTCTCATAATAAAAATATAAAATGATATAAAAATAGTATTTTCACTTTTAAAAAAATTACAGTGCTTAAAAATTCCATTACCTTGCCGGGCAATGGTGGTGGTGGCACACGCCTTTAATCCCAGCACTTGGGAGGCAGAGGCAGGCGGATCTCTGTGAGTTCGAGGCCAATCTGGTCTACAAGAGCGAGTTCCAGGACAGGCTCCAAAACCACAGAGAAACCCTGTCTCGAAAAACAAAAAACAAAAAATTCCATTATCTGATACTGTGTGTTCCATTATTCTCCAAGATCTACCTGTTTCTTCTACAATAACAGTAATTATCTATAACTCAACAATAACTTAACAGGCTATCCCCTAAGTTCCCTTATCAATCTAAATAGCAGATCTGTCTTTTAAATACGCCTGGCCACTCAATTCCTGCTTGCTCTCTCCTGAAATTTAACCATTTTCCACACCCCCACCCTGTCAAAAGTTTTCATTAATAAAACGCTTAAAAATTCATGTACTATACAAGCGACGTCTTCACACACGCGAGTTTACGTGAGCCGGTCACTTACGTGGAGCAGAGGGGTTTCAACCACTTCTCGCAGTTTCTCAATCTGCTCCTTGCAGCCACCGACATCGCTGTACGTGACGTCTGGCTTCTCCTCCACCTGCGGGGGGACACGACGCATCAGGGCGGACCAGGTGTGACACGCATGCGCACCGATCCAGTGCCCACGACTGTCTGTTGAGCTACACATTCTGACATTAGCAAGTGACAAATACTATAAAGATTTCCCAAATACTTTTTAATCTCTGGTAACTTTTTGGCACATTAGCTGCTTAAAGGCTTCAAACTTTTTTGGAACAGATGCAGCTGTTGTTTTTTTCTTTGTTTTAGGGTTTTGTTTATTTTATGAGATAGGCTTCTGCCTTGTAGCCCAGGCTAGCCTTAAAGGCTTTAATTCATGGCAATCCTTCTGTCTAAGCCTCCCAAATGACGAAATTATGAATATGAGTCACTATGCCTGGCTCGCAATTATATTAAAGAATGTGGTCGCTTTCCCCATGTTTCTTACCTGCATCATGGTAACTGTTGGGTCAATCTTAGGAGGTAGTGGAATGTGAATTTGGTATTTATTTCTGTCCACACTAAGGAAAAACAAAATAGATGCTCTTTACGTTTTCAGAGGACGTTTTCTGGCTAGTATTTATCTTGAAAACCACATGATAGGTAAGCAAAGAGATACAGTCCCAGAAGTTAAGAAGAGAAAAGTTATGAAGACTAAGTTATGATGTATTTTAGTTAATCCTCATTAACTGTTCTCAAGCATGTACGGCCTCTACCTTAGCTGCACCTTTTTAAATAAGGACACATAAAGCCATATAAGAAGCAACGTGGGAATGGGAAGGCTACACTGGTGTGAAGTCAGGGAGCTCGCAGAGGAGGAAAGGTCATGGGTGTGCTAACCACTCCACAGCATTCTGCATACTCATTCACAACAAAGCCACAGTGAGAACTCACCCAACTCTCATCCCTTCTTCAATGTCAGTAGGTGCCACCTGATCACTGAGATCCACCACAAACTTGGCAAACTGCTTCACATTGATAATGTATTTGGGGTCCTCTGAATCAGCATTGATTATCTTCGTACACCTAGCACGGCAAAAGGCTTCATGAGAGGAAGAAATCCAAACCACTAACAGTGAGCCCAGGGCATGGGTGTAACACAGAGCAAGTGTAGACCGCAGCTGCAGAACTGGGCCACTGCTCAGGATCCTTCTGGGCTCAGCCCCAACGGGCCACTCAGCCGTAGCTGAGCCACAGAAACTTCAGATAATACCCTTCCCCAGGAAGACTAAACCCAAAACTTTCCCTAGTGGTTTCCAAGCCTGACTTTGCTTTTCATGTTCCTTTATTATCAGGGACACCTTTTCATCTTTTTTATTTTCCTGTAAGAATATAGCCATGTGTCTTATTTCAAATTCAGTAATTTATGTGTTTTCATTTTTTATCCATTTTTGTTGTTATTTTTAATTTGAAAGCATTCACTCTCTGAGAGCTCTGGTAAAAGTTAATATATAATACCATGTGTGTCAAAGTATCTAATAAAACAGAAAACAGAATACAAAATTCATACTAAGCAGCTATCGCATAAGCCACAGCAACAAGTACAGAGAATACAGAAGAGCCCCAGAGCATGCACACAGGCTGACGGTGGGACCGTTTTCTGTCGCCAGCACAGGTCTTCTGAGGGAGAAGCTGACAGGCCTGCTGCTCCACAGACAGGGGTAGATGTTGGTATTTGGTCTAACACGCAGGGAAGCTGACAGCAAACGTGCGGTGCACCCTGATGTGTCCTCCTGGTGCCAGAACTATAGGTGTGGGCCACCATGTGCTACCACCATGTCTGGCTACTTCACAATTTAAAAAGTAGGCTGAGGAGGTTTTCCCACACTGTAATCCCACACTTGGGAGGCAGAGGCAGGAAGATCACTGCAAGTCTGAGACCAACCTATATAACCCAAGGCTATAGAGTGGGATCCTATCCTTAAAAAAAGAAAGAAGTATATCTACAGAAACTTTAACTTCCAGAATGGCTGAATAAGGCCCTTCAACAGCTTACAACTTAAATTGAACAAATTTTCTTTAAAAATTAAAAGGAAGTAAAGAGGTGTACCTATGCTAAAAGCAAACAAAATTTCCAAACAAGGTAGTTATGCAATGTGGGAGTCCTTCTGTAGATGTGTTGCTTTTATTGGTTAATGAATAAAGAAACTGCTTTGGGCCTACAGCAGGGCAGAATAGAGCTAGTGGGGAAAACTAAACTGAATGCTGGGAGAAAGAAAGTGGAATCGGTGAGATGCCATGGAGCTGCCAGAAGGGAAAGATGCGAGGTGCCAGCTGAAACCTGCGGGTAGGCCACGAACCTCATGGTAAGATGGGTAGGCCTCGAACCTCATGGTAAAATACAAAACAATGGAAAATGCATTAATTCTTGATGTAAGAGCTACCTAGCAAAACGCTGATGCTACTGGCCAAACAGTATTGCAAGTAACAGTTTCTGTGTGATTACTTCGGGTCTGGGCAGTCAGGAACAAACGAGCGGCCTCCTTCCTACTATAGCGCGGAGGGGCTTCCCATCAAATCTGAAGTCCTGAGTTTGCTCCCTGGACTCCACATGGCAAAGGAAAGGACCACAAAAGTTGTCTTCTGATTCCACACCCATCCTGTGCACACGGGAGTGCGCACACACAAATAAATGAATGCAATAAAGATTTTTTTAAGGACTCCGTATTTATTTCTTTGCATGCAGACGCACAGGAGGCTACACGTAAACGGGTCAGAAGACTGCAGCACGAGAACTGGGGTTTTCTTACTGTGCTCTGTACTTCCTGAGCATCCTTAATAATTACTTAAAGCACAGAATTTTAACCACACATATTTGCAGAAAGTTTTATTTAAGAAATGTGAAACAAAAAACCAAACAGATTTGAACTACCGCATTAGCCCCAAACTCTAAAATGTGCTTGGCAATAAATACCACAGAGCACTGACATACCTTGCAACCTGCAGCGGCTGCTCACTCTGAAGTGTCTGTTTATCTGCAGCCAGATCCCAGAGCGCTGGTGGTGCCAGGCCAGTGTCGGACTCTTTAATACCTACAAAGGAAAAGATGAGATGTAGTGTATCACCCCAAAACTAGCTTCTCTGCCCTGGCACTACTGCGTTCCAGGTTCTGGCCGTATACTGTGGGATGCTCAGCAGCATCCTGGTTCCCACACATACACAGCACTAGCGCCAACCTTTCTGCACATCATCCTGGTTCCTAGACGTACACAGCACTAGCGCCAACCTTTCTGCACATCATCCTGGTTCCTAGACATACACAGCACTAGTACCAACCTTTCTGCACATCACCCTGGTTCCTAGACATACACAGCACTAGTGCCAACCTTTCTGCACATCACCCTGGTTCCTAGACATACACAGCACTAGTACCAACCTTTCTGCACATCACGGGGATCAAGTTGCCTCTGAGCACTGTGGAATGCCTTCAGACAGAATCATTACCCTATAGCCTCTACCCAAACCACTGTCCTAAAGCAATCAAAACCAAAAATGTACATTTTTTTTGGGGGGGTATTACAGGACCTCACTATTTAAAATTTCAAGTGCCAACAACCAGGCAATAGCCATACTGGATAAAATCATGTTTTTATTCAATTTAAAATTTTGATATATTAGAGTTTACTGAACTAGGCTTTGACCAGCAGAAATATTACCTGTGTAAAGGATGCTACCTAACTGCAGAAGGATTAAACACAATTGTAAAAGTATATAGTAAAAGAGAGTGTTAAATGAGGTTGAATTTCTTAAGGTTTTTTAACAGTTCTGTAACTTATGATTTTACTTCAAATTTCTATTTAAAAACTTACAGCACAAGCAACAATTCATTTAAAGAAAGGAGGTAGAGATGGATACGTACCAGTGAGCTCATTAATTTTTTTGAGAAGTTGTTGAATATCATCCTCAACCTGCTTGATCTGCCTGGAGTAAGTACTCTGGCCCTGGGTAGCAAAGACCACTTTAGTTAGAACGTCTGAACACCAATACTTACGAAACCCCAGACACAACTCTCTATGGTGGCAGTCTACTGTGTCAGCCTTACTGCACCAGGGCTGGGGTGAAAGGAGGAGGGAGACCTTTTTAGACATTCCCTAGGCAGTTCTGCATTTTCTGACCTGTGCATGATCTGCACCAAGCGGCCTCATACTGTGATAACGCTGAGTGCTGGGCAAAAGGTGTGAGCCACCACCCCTAGCTGAAGTAGCCTATGTCTATGCACTTAAATTTTCCATTCAAATCTAATTTTGCCACATATATTTAAATACAGTAACATCTGCACAAGCCATTCCAAACATCTTTGACACACCACCACCCACTCTCGGAGGCTGCGTACAGATCAGCAGCAGTTGAAGACGCTGCAGACCCACTCTCTGTGGTCAGAACTGGGCAGGGAACCTCCTCTTAGTGTGAACTCTCTGACACGCCCTTCTAATCAGTTTAGAAAAACAAAATAAAAACAATTCTTGTTTAAACACAAAACATCTACTTTTTATAGTCATTTTAAAAGACTTACGTAAGTTTTCAGTAAGGCAATATCCCCTTCATCCAGAGCTAAAACAAAACAGAAATAATACATAACATGAGGTTCAACAAGAGAGGGCAGCTGGCCAACTTTTCTGTCCAAATCCAAGTGTTCTGTCTGAGTTCCAAAAACAGTAAGAATGGGGATGAGGAATTAATTACACAGTATTACACAATTACTATTTTATATGCTTTATGTACTGCACATATAAAACAGACCCACTATGGCTCTTACTTAAATAACCATGCTATATCCATACAAAGAAATAAAAGGCAGCCAGCCAGTCAGTGGTAGCGGACACTTTTAATCCCTGCACTTGGGAGGCAGAAGCAGGCGGATGTCAGTAAGTCTGAGGCCAGCCTGGTCTACAAAGCGAGTTCCAGGACAACCAGGACTGCCCAGGAGTCTTAGATGGTCATTAGCTAAATGTTATCAGTGGTTGTCTGGTATAATTGATTTGTAGTCTATCTGAAAATGATACATAGTCTACACTTCTTTAATGGATCAGTGTGCATTGTAACTAACATTTAATTATGATTCTCAAGTCAATAGTCACGTGCTTCTGTGGGAATTCAAGAGCATGAACAGAGAGCCCTTCTGCCCTGAGTCTCTCACACAGGTGACATGGCTGTAGGAGACAGAGCAGTACAGTCTAAGAACCTCAGCTACCAGTCTGACAGACCTGAATTTCAGTTCTGGAACCTGTCAGTGGTACAGCCTCAAGCTGGTGACGTCACTTCTGACAGAGTAGTTCACTGTGCAGACTGTTTGCACAAATAACAGCTCATGCAGAACACGAACTCCTTCTGAGAGCCTGGAATTTTGTTAAGTACTACGCAAAGCCTGCCTATCTATCCAACCCCCAGTAAAAACAAACTGGGCACTGACACCAAATCTCCAACAGTCTCCCCTGAATGGTAATTATTTTAATCATGCTGTCATAGCTTGTTGTCGAGACAATCAGGAGCATCTGCAATTCTTCCTGTTCCCCTGGATGTCACCTCATGTCCTCTGTCCCTTTTGTCTTTGCAGATTTTGCTTTGTATCTTTTGCCACAATAAAGTCACAATCATGACTACAACCGTCTAAGTCCCACAACATGTCCTATAAACTTTTGAATCTAATGGTAGTCCTAAGAATCCTTAAGACACCAGCACACCAGAAGACAGAGAAATCAGAGTTTTAACACCAACATGAAGTCAAAACAATTAACTGTCTTTCCAGTCTTGGCTGCCATCGGTCTCAACAAAGGCCACAGGTGTGCCTCACTAAACATAGCAAGCTCTTTGAAAATATGGTCCGGGAGGTGTGTGCCTTTACAAATGCTGTTTCTCACGGTGTCTGAGAACAAACGGAGCTCAAGTTCATCAAGAAGGAGGAGATGGACCAAGAGGAATCAGGAAGGCACCGAGCAACCGAGTAGCCACAAGGAAAGCGGCTGCCAAGAAGGACTGATCCTACCCTGCCGGCCACCACCTACAACAAACCTTTATAAACTGGAGAAGGAAAAGAAAGGTTAGCTGAGAATTACATTTGAGAAGAGACAGTTCAAGATGCAAATAGATGAAATCATCAGAAAGGAAATTTCAGAGAAACTATTACAGGACACAATGAAGGAAAAAGAAACAGCAAAAGGGACAGTAAGCAATGACGGTCACCTAGAAAAGGTTAGTAAGGCCCAGGGTCACCTAGTAAAGCAGCGGACAGTCAGGACAACAGACCGAAGAGTCACTGTATAAGAGACAGTGATTAAATATAAATGTACTGTATACTATGGATATGCTAGTCCATCCCACAAATACCATTATTTCCAAACTACGCTGGAGCCAATCAGTAAGAACTAATGCCAAGATTTCAACCTACCATTGTTTCCAAACTACGCTGGAGCCAATCAGTAAGAACTAATGCCAAGATTTCAACCTAGCATTGTTTCCAAACTACGCTGGAGAGTGGGGGAGGGAAGGAAGAAGAAGGAGGGAGAGTGGGGGAGGGAAGGAAGAAGAGAAGGCAAAGGAGAAAGGGAGGGATGGGAAAAGACACAATGAAATAAAAAACAGTTTTTTGAGAGTTTCCTTATGTAGTCCTGGTTGTCCTGGAACTCGCTCCGTAGACCAGGCTGGCCTTGAACTCAGAGATCTACTTGCTTCTGCCTCCTGAATGTTGGGACTAAAGGCGTGCGTCACCACTGTCTGGCCTCGACTCCATGTTTTTAAGACAAACATTAATTACAGGAACAAAAGGAGTAAATTACGTTACCAACACAAAGTCCCAGGGGAGAAATAGACCGGGAACAGAGATGAGGTTAGGTGTGAAAGAAACTGTGTTTGAGTCCTCAAGGCAGAACTGAAAGAAGATAACACAGAAGAGAACTCCTGGGGAAGAGAGGAAAGTCACTAGGCAGGGACCCAGGCTGAGGGCTGATGCAGGCCACTCTGACAAGCAAAGTGGGGTCCGCATTCACAAGACAACAACCAGCAGCAAAGTGGGGTCCGCATTCACAACAACCAGCAGCAAAGTGGGGTCCGCATTCACAAGACAACAACCAGCAGCAAAGTGGGGTCCGCATTCACAAGACAACAACCAGCAACAAAGTGGGGTCCGCATTCACAAGACAACAACCAGCAACAAAGTGGGGTCCGCATTCACAAGACAACAACCAGCAACAAAGTGGGGTCCGCATTCACAAGACAACAACCAGCAGCAAGGGCCAGGTGGTTGAAAACTTGGAGTAACCTGACCAACAAGGGTAAAGTGGCTTGACAATGTTGATAGCCTAGGTGCAGCAAAAGACACGAAACAATGAAATTTCCAGGATTAAAAAAGGGAAATTTGCCATGTTTGAAGTGAAAACGGAGTCTACTAGTCATTCCCTTCTGTGACTCGGATGGGGTTAAAATCCCCAGAACTGAAGAGATCTCAGGCCATTACAACTGCGGACAACACTCAAATGCTGCCACAGAACCAAAACAGGGGCCAAAAAAAGATGGAGCTTAAAAATGCAGCAACCTCTGGGAGAGGCTTCAATAAAACATGGTCACATAATCTGTCAGTTACCTTAGGAAAACTATTTCATTCCTCTAGCATTTATTTCATCACTTAACACACAGATAACTTTACCAATACAGTGTTTCTGTAAGGGTCATATAAGATACACATATAAAATACGCACTATGTCACATTTGAGCTCCAAAATAATCTTATTAACGCTTACAAAATAATATATCCGGAGAAAGACATAGATTACAATAAAGAGATGAAATACAAACTTTCTGAGAAAGCTTTCCAATATGTCCTAAGTAACTTTCAACGGTGTAAAACACTTTTAAGGGGAGTGGCAGAATGAGTGAAGAATTTAAAAAAGAAAAAGACACTTTCTCTGGGGAGAGGTCAAGTTTGTTATGAAAGGGAACACTGAGACACAACACTGAAAAGTAGTTGTCTTTAGGGTAAAGATGTAAAAATAAAGCATCAAGATTAGATTAGAAAAAAATAGAAGAAACTATATCTAAAAACGGTGACCACATCTGATGCACTGAATGAAAAAATCATAAACAAGTCCAGTCCCTATGGGGAGTAATTCTGGCAAAATGACAACCCTGCTTCTAGAACTTAGTCTGTATCTTCCATGTGGTAAGTTCTAGGGCACGATCATTTGTAGATGGGAACATCCGAATTCTCCATCGATTTGTGCAGCCATAATATGGGACATTTTGCACAGACACAAGCACTTGCTATCATGAAATCGCTAAATGCAAGGTGCTGAATACACAGCAGGATACATTGATAGATACCCACACACACCTGCGCACGCAGTCTTGCTTCTATATGTATTAAAATTGTCTAGAAAAAAAATAAAATGACTGGAACCGGCACTAGATGGAGTCTGTGGACAAGGATGCGAGAGTTGACCTCTTCTGACTCGAGTTTTGAACTGTCGCCTTTCAGGACTGCCGCCACGCAGTGGTAGCACCAAGCCGCCGCCACACTTGGGGAGGAGAAGGGGGCCGGGAGGAAGAACGCGAACCCCACCAGGCTGGCCACTAAAGCCACGCTGGATATGGAACCTCAACGCCTGACAAACTATTCGATAAAAAAAATTAAAACACCGTTTTTTGTTTTTGTTTTTTTAAAAATCGGTGATCAAAAGAAGAAACCAGAGCCTGAAGTGAACGAGGAAGAGACGGGAGGCGGGCGGGAACGGCGGCCCGGGAGGTCCCCACTCCGGTCCAGACCGAGCACCGAGGCGGCTGGGAGCTCGAGCCCGGGTCCGCTCACCTCGGATGGGCTTGTCGTCCTTCTCATCCTCCTTGGTTTTCCGCTGGTCCGCACCTAAGTAATCAGGCATCTTGGGGGCCGCGAGAGCCTCAGAGTCTGGGGGATTACGCAGCACCTTCCTCGCTTCCGGCGGTGCTTTCCTTCTCTCTTCCCCACCGGAAGTAGAACGGCGCTCTGGCGCTTATTTACAGTGCGCTCGGGGCTGGAGAGACTGTGTGTGCGCACTGTAAATAAGCGCCCTGTCCCTCACCGAGCCTGGTCTTCATGGTACCGGAACCGGAACTTTCAGGACTAACCCAGGTTCAGCTCATGAGTTTAAGTCCTGATTCAGTCATTAATAAGTAATACACGCAGTCAGAGGTGGCTTGTTAAACCTCTAAATTTTAATTTCCCCTTCATCTCACAAGTTTGGGAAGGCGCTAAATTACAGTGTTTGTAAAATGCTTGGCATTTTAGATGCTGTTAATTGGTGGCTGATCTACAGATAGAACGAAGGCAACGCATTTCTGTGGGAATTGTGTATCAGGGATATACAAAGAGCTTCAACCCAACAAGAAAACGATCTGCTCTTCATGATGGGAAAGGGAAATAATGTGTAAAAGACAGGGCAAAGAAAGATGGGTACAGAGCTTGATCAATCGCTTCTCTAAAAGCCAATTAACACATGAGAGAAGGTTCAGCCCTGGGGAAATGTAAATCAAAAGCACTTTATTCTCTTTAAGCTTCGAGCTTTTTTTTGGTTTTTCGAGACAGGGTTTTCCTGTGGCTTTGGAGCCTGTCTTGGAACTAGCTCTTGTAGACCAGGCTGGCCTCGAACTCACAGAGATCCACCTGCCTCTGCCTCCCGGGTGCTGGGATTAAAGGCGTGAGCCACCACCGCCCGGCGACTATTATATTTTTACAAAAGAAATAAAGTTGTAGAGGATGTAGAGAAAAAGAATAGAACTAGCGGGTAACACGGTTCAATGGTTGTTGAAAACTGAAAACAACTCAAATATAATCTATATAAGCTAGTAATTCCACAGCTGGATATATATCGCCGAATAGTTGGAAGTGGAATTTCAAAGTGATACTTGTACAGCCATGTTCATAGCTGCATTGACAATGGGCCAAAAGAACAACAGCCCAAGCATCCATCTACAGATGAAGGGATAAACAAAAATGTGGTGTGTGAATACAGCATTATTCAGCCTTAAAAATAAATTCTGTGGCCATTTACTAGGAAATAAACCACTCACATAGGGACAACGTTTAACAATAAGATATAAAATAAAATATAATTCCACCTGTATGAGGTACCTAAGGAGCCGGGGTGGTTTATGACAAAGCTGAGCACTTGAGAGACTGAGACAGGATCGTCAGGAGTCAGAGGCGGCCTGGCTGACATCGTGCTTGATGTTCTTTTTCAAAATTATTTTCCACGCCTTGTCCTCGTGCGAGGAAAGCAACCCTCTCCCAGGCGGGAACTGAAGAGCCTAGGAACCGTTCTTCCGCGCTCCGCGTCTCCAGTCGGGATCACGTCCGCAGAGGAAGTGGGCGGCGCGCGCAGGCGTGGGTGGGCCGGGCGTCCGCCCCGCGAAAGCGCCATCCCGGAAGTGCTTGCGGGTCGTCCCCCACGCGCCGGTGCCCGGGCGTGCAGCCTGGGCGCGAGGCTCGGACCGGGAGGCCGAGCGGACGGAGGCGGCCACCATGCTGCTGCTGCCGAGCGCCGCGGACGGCCAGGGCACCGCCGTCACCCGCGCTCTGACCTCCGGTAGGTGCCCACCTGGCCCCGGGCGCCCCGCCGCAGCCCCGGCCCCAGAAGCCCCGGTGTGGGTGCGCCGGAGCCCGGTCGCCTGCTCCGGGACGTGCCCGGGACGCGTGGGGCCGCGACGAGCCCGTTGCTCCGTGCTGTGATTTGAGGAGTCCCCGGCTTATTAACTGGAGGGTGGGGGCGTCCTCTCTCTGCAGCTATGGTTCCTCCTTCCTCTTGGGGCTGCTGACTCATGACCGAGCCCCCCGAGACGCTGAGAGGTCCCCTAAAGCACCCCGTGCGTGGCCCGCGGCGGAGAGACCCGGCTGCACGCATCCACGTGCCGGGGGTTGTACAAAGCCGGGTGGACGCTTTTCTGAGCCCTTCACCTCTGCCCTTGCTCCCGGCTCTGTGTTTCATGTGTTCGCACGCAGACGGCTTTCTTACCCCAGTGGAAGCCCCTTTCGGGTGCCCCTGGAAAGCTTGGAGTGTTCGGAGGGAAGATTGCAAGAGCGGTTGACCTCCAGCTGTGGGTGTTTCGGTTTATAGCCCGGCACGCTGGAAGGTATTGCAAGCGTTGGCTCTCCGATTTTAGAGATCTGCGCTCATTTCCGTAGCCACTTTACCCTGGGCACTTGTTGAATGTGAGTTTTAAATGTTTCCCACGGCACGTGTTGCGTCTGTGTGTCTCGGTGTAACCCTGTACTAGAGAGAGAGGCTCCAAAGGCTGAAAGCCACGCCCCTGTCACTGCTGGTTCATTTTAGCGTTTGAGTCCTCTAATTTATTAGGTGGAGGAATATCATAAGCCAATTAAAATGCGAGAAACGTTCTTAGAAAATGTTGCCCCAAAACCGTGCAGCAAAAAAAAAACCACTTTGATTTCTTATGATATTAAAATTTATGATCTCACTTTTTTCCTGACCCAGATTACCATTTTTTTAATTTGTGCTATAAAGATGTGCAGTGATTTATTCCGTAATGCTTTCTCTACAACAGTTTGTAGTTTTTAAACTACATTTAAGTGTTCTGGGAACTGAATGAGATAGGTATTATTTCAGTCTTACATTTCAAGAAACTCGTGGTCCTAGACTAAAACCCAGGGATTCCGGGTTCACATCTAGCCAGCATCACTAAGACCTAGATGCAATAAGTCCCCAGCACTGGCTTGGAAAACTGTCTGTTTGAGCAGATGGTCCTAGATAATCCTTAGAATTATTAGCCATTTTAATAACTAAACCACTAGTAATTAAGATCACTTGAGAATACAGTTTTTGTTTTAGTTTTTTATTTTGAGGCTAGTTCCTGGTGGGCTTTTATCATTTGTTGTTTTATTACTATTATTGGTTCCTCACCTTCCTTTCCCACATCCTCAGGAAAATATCGATTAGTTGCTGAATTTTTCTTCTGCTTTAATAAAAAGGGGCTGTTCTTGAGTGCCGTAGCATGCATGCAGAGGTCAAAGGAACACTTTTGGAGCCAGTCCTCGTCCACCTTTATGAGACTTCTGGGCATTGAACTCAGTCATCACCCTTAATGGACTCTTAACTGGAAGAGGTTGCTGGAATAATTGTTACCAAGTATAATTTGCTACCCATAATGCAACTGGATTCTGCAATTGTTTTTTATAGTTGATGGTTTGAAAATTATATTCTGGAGTCATTTTGCTCATCCTAGGAAATTGTTACTTTGAAATAGAAGTGTTCCTTGCAATAGGTTGAAGTCTGCTTTTCCCCTCACAGCCTCTGCACTCTGTCAAGTTGAACCCGTGGGAAGATGGTTTGAAGCTTTTGTCAAGAGGAGAAACAGAAACGCCTCTGCCTCCTTTCAGGAACTGGAGGATAAGAAGGAGCTGTCAGAGGAGTCAGAAGATGAAGAGTTGCACTTGGAAGAGTTCCCCATGCTGAAGACACTGGACCCCAAAGATTGGAAGGTATTTGCTGTGCAGAGTATCTATTTTCAGAAGTAAAAGCATCTACACATAGGCCACGTTCCCCGTTTTCCCGTTACTGCACTGTTTTCTAAGGCAGTTCAACACGATAGGCTTACTTAAGCACTGTTACTGCTGAGCCCAGAGTTGGAATAGCACTGACCGTAGTATAGTCACCCAGGAAGGTTTCAGAGCAAAACTCATGTCTCTGTGAGACTGGTAACGTTCACCTATAATCTAGAGACAGGGAGGTTAGAAGTTCAAGGCTACCCTGAGATACAGATGGTCCTAGCTTTAAAAAGAGAAACAACAAAATCCTGCTGACCTTTAAAAACTGAGTGGCAGTTAATGAAGTAGAGAAGGGAAAAAGGTGTCATGGATAGAAGGACGGACGAGCTAATGGAGACACGGGAATAAAGAGGATCTACCACTCCATGAGAGGTTAGAGTACACGGGGGAGGGCGGTGGGAAATTTGGCCCAGAAAAGCTCTATTGTCTGCTTCAAACTTAGTTGTGTTGTTTTTAATGCTGTGTTAAGGAATGAATTCAAATCTTACTTTCAAGACAAGTCATCACAAGTCCCCAGGCTATGGCGGGGAGATAGTCAGTGAAGTGTTTGCAAGCCAACCTTGGTTCAGTCCCTAGAACCCAATCTTAAAAGAAATCTAAGGATTGGGTAGGAGAGGAAAGGGGATGAGAAAGAATGGGGTGTGAGGGTTTGATCAGAGTGCATTGCATAATCCCAGCACTGGGGTGGAAGAAGCAGGTGTGTGTTACAGGAGGAGCGGGCTGCTTGTTGTCCCGTCTGCCCTATCTGCAGCTATCTTAACCCCCAAAATAATCACACAGAAATTGTATTAATTAAATCACTGCCTGGCCCGTTCTTATTGGCTAATTCTTACATCTTAATCTAACCCATTTCGACCAATCTGTGTACCACCACGAGGTCATAGCTTACCGGGAAAGATTCTAACCAACGTCAGTCTCAGGCAGGAGCTTCATGGCGTCTGCCACGCTGCCCTCTTCCATCTATCTAAGTTCTGCCCTATCAAAAGGCCAAGGCAGTTTCTTTATTCAACCAATGAAAGCAACACATAGACAGAAGAAGCTCCTACACCAGGTGTGTGGTGCTTACAGCCCGCCAGCCTAGATACTAGTGAGCTCCAGGCCGAAAGAAACTGTCTGGGAGGGAGAGAAAGGTGGACCATACATGAAGACTAGCCCGAGGCTGTCCTTTGGCCTCCGCACACGTGCACACACACACACACACATCTCTGATATAAGTGTAGAAGACAATTCCGTTGGCAGCATGGAAAGCGTCTGAAGTGCGGGGCAAGCCTAGAGGGGAAGTAAATAACTTTGTGCTACAAGGCTCGCTCACAAGCTAGGCCTGTTGGTAACGATTTGAGACACATGTAGTCAGGTTTTGAGGAAGAGGGGACACACTGACGGCAGGAGGGAGTTTGGCAGAGTACACTAAACAGGAACTAGCGTTGGGATGCAGGCTGAAGAACTTTGTAGGCAGTTTTATACCCAAATTTTAGGAAAGTTGTCTTGCTCAGCCTGCTTTGTTTTTCCGAGACACGTTTTCTGTGTGGAACAGTCCTAGAACTTGCTTTGTAGCCCAGGCTGGCCTCGAACTCACTGAGATCCGCCTGCCTCTGCCTCCCGAGTGCTGGGGTTACAGGTGTGCGCCACCACCGCCCGGCTCAGCCTGCTCTCCTCTGTCATCTAGGACCATAGGCTCGGGTAGCGCATCCTCCAGGCTCAGTGCCCTCACCTTCTCTTCATGTGAGAGCCGGCTCATTCTCCAAGACAAAGTAGACAGTTTGATTGGTGTGGCCTTGCTACTGTTGCTTCCTCAACTTGTAAATTCACCAGGATGTTAACTGAAGAACACATCCCTCCAGTCTCAAAATTTCTACCCAGCATACTCCTCCTGTCTCCTGGTTCTGTGCGATCATTATTCACAGCCGCCGGGGTCTACTGTCATTCTCTCCTGTATATTCTAGCTGAACTAGGTTTAAGGAGGGAAGGGTATAAAATACAGGTTTTAGTAGAGAAAGGGATTCTTTAGAAGTATATTTAGAGGATGCTAGGTGTTACCGGTCTGCTTGCTTGTTCTTGGTTGGTTTGTTGTTGTTGTTACTGTTTGAAGATGGGGTTTCCTGGAGCTTGCTCTGTAGGCCAGGCCTCAAGCTCAGCAGAGATCTGCCTGCCTCTGCCTCCCGAGGGCTTGTGTCACCATTACCTGGGTTTGGTTTGGTTTTTTCAGTCTCAGAAAATCTCGAGCGTCCAGTTCTCTAGGCTTCTGTGTAAAGCATCAGGAAGGCTGTACAGGCGTCCACATCTCCCTGTGTGCATGGCTGCACAGAGCCACACTGGCTTCTGCCCTGAAGCTCTGCTTTCCTTTGTCTGCTCATTGGTGATGGGCAGAGACTGAGCTCAGGCCGTGTCTGCTAAGCAGGTGCCCTGGTGGTTCCAGCCCAGAAGCCTCACTTTGGAGAATAGTTTTTATGTAACAGAACACAAAGGGTTAAATGTCCTCCGCTCAGCTTTAACCCCGTTTTGTGTGTTCATCAGAATCAAGATCATTACGCAGTTCTTGGACTGGGCCACATCAGATACAAAGCCACACAGAGGCAGATCAAAGCAGCTCGTAAGTACTGGTTTTGAAATAGTTGAATATTTAATGCAGGAAATGTGACCCCAAACTCAGAAGCAGAACCACGTACATGAGACCCTGCCTTAGAAAAGGAAGGTGGTGGGGACCTTGAGTGTTCTCAGATGAAGTTCCTGAAGGAAGGGCTCAGAATCTCTGTAACAAACAATAATTGTGCATCGGGGACGTGCTGTTTTCTTATTTGTTTGGAGTTTTGGTGGTGGCTGGGGATCAACCCTGAGGCCCGAGTTTCACGTCCAGTTCGGTTTTGCTTTGAGGTTTTTTTCAGGTGAGAGAGGGACTGGGTGCTGCTACCTCAATACCTTATATCCTGCATCTGCCTTCCGAGTGCTGGGATTTCAGAAATTAGGGCTATACGTCACCGTTCTTGGGTCTAGTTAAAAAATTATGCCTATCTTAGTTTTCTTTCTAAAAAGATTTTAATTTTAAAACTTAGATGTATGTGTCTGTATGCGGGTATGTACACATGAGGCAGGCATCCTCAGAGGATAGAAGAGATGACCAGGTCTCCTGGAGATGGAGTTACAGGAAGCTGTAAGCTATCCATTGTGGCTGTTAAAAATCAAACTCAGGTCCTTTGCAAGACTAGTCGTACTTTTAACTGCTAAGCCGTCTCTCCAACCCTGTTTTCACTTAATACAGTATCTCATAGGCCACACTATTCTTAAGTCTGCGCTCCTCCTGCCCAGTGCTGGGATCACAGGTGTGCGTCATCATGCGCCTGACACTGCTCACGTCTGCAGATTGGCTGATGCAGCCGTGCCATAGACTCACTGATAAGCACATGTGTCCGAGAACAGCCTGAGCTAAGCTGTGCTGCATAAACTCTTGTGCTGGCCAGGACAGAGGAGAGTGGAGGAGACGCGTTCGCTGAGTGAACAGCAGTGGTCACAGCTGCGCTCTGCAGTGTCAGAAACAGTGTTCAGTGTCACGACCTGCTGAATTGTCCCGTGTTATCTGACTCTTGCGCTCCAAGATGGCTTGGTTCATAAGTTTTTAGAGTTTCTGTGACCCACATCATAATCTTTACTACTTTCTACTTGAACTAGGTACAGTAAAATGCCTCTTTGCCAGCATAGTTGGGGAAATGGCTGCTATATCCAAGCTGAAGGGAAGTCTTGGCCATCGGAAAGCAAATATCTCCCAGTGCTGAACCCTGTATATTCAGGATACATAGAAACAGCCAGATTGGGAGTGCCCATGAGATGGTTTCTAGAGAAATGTGTGCACATTCAGGATACATAGAAACAGCCAGATTGGGAGTGCCCATGAGATGGTTTCTAGAGAAATGTTTGTATGTTATCAAATTGTCCACAAATGGGAAACCACTTAAATGCTCACTAACAGGAAAATAACACACAAGCCAGTGTGTTTTAGTACAGCCGAGTGCTATTCAGGAAATAACACACAAGCCAGTGTGTTTTAGTACAGCCGAGTGCTATTCAGCAATACAAAATAAGAACAAACTACCAGGACGTCTTCCTGAGATATGGATGAATCTCAAACCACAATATTGAGGAAAGAAGTCAGGCTCGGAGACCTGCTAACCTATATCTATATAAGGTTCCAGAGCACACAAAAGCAGTCTGTGGGGACATAAGTGTAAAGCTGCTGCCCAGTTTAGTAGGGACCGAGAGTTGCCTAGGAAAGGCTGCCTGGGGAGTAAATGTGTAACCAAGTGGCCTCTCTGTCTCTTTGGGTGTTTGCTGTGGCTGCATTACATACACTTGTGAGATCATTGAACTGTACACCTAAACCTTAGAATTTACTGCTGAAAATTTATCTCGGTTGAATGAAATAGATGAGATTCCAACAACCTAAAGAAACAGTTACATTGGAAATATGAAAAATGTATTAATGGATTCCTTTTTTTTCCCCCTTGCCAAATTTGAAGCAAGCTTTAATTAAATACTGGCCAGATTGATTCTTCTGGCAGGTCCATCTCTGGGTTCCCAGAAAATGACCAGATTCCTTTTTTAAAGTAGAATCATTGCTACAAAGCTTAAAGTATAGAAAACTAGAACTAAGCAAGTTCATTGCCTGAACATATGATATTGTTTTAAAAAAATGAGGGGAAAAGAGATATTTTGTTTCATTGTTTGAGAGGGCATCACTAAAGTGAGGAGAGAAATAGTCAAGATGATATTCCCACGATGATATTTAGAGGAGGAAAACAGTAAAGGATAAAAATTATAAGCTGAGCTTGGAGGTGGTGGTGCACACCTTTTAATTCCAATACTGAGGAGGCAGAGGCAGGCAGAGCTCTGTGAGTTCGAGGCCAGCCTAGTCTACAAGAGCTAGTTCCAGTACAGCCAGGACTACACAAAGAAACTGTCTCGAAAAAACAGAAAAAAAGTCATAGACGGTTGAGATTATGATATACAGTGGATTTGAAAATGTCAAAAAAAATTGGCTGTTAAAATTAGAGAAAAAAAATGTCAAATTGCTAAAGGATTACTCCTAAAAATCAATGACATCTAATTGGTTCTGCAGATAAAGCAATGGTCTTAAAACATCACCCAGACAAACGGAAAGCAGCTGGGGAACCAATCAAAGAAGGAGACAATGACTACTTCACTTGTATAACTAAAGGTAAGAGTAGCTCACCACAGGGGTCTCTTAGAGCCCTCAGTGTCTCCTCCTGCGGGGACTGAGTGTGCTGTGCACCTGCGCCTCCCCTAACCACCTTCTAACATCGAAGCCTTGCAGGGGTGCCGTGTGACTGCTGCCCTTTTCCCAGAGCTGTGCACCTGCGCCTCCCTTAACCACCTTCTAACATCGAAGCCTTGCAGGGGTGCTGTGTGACTGCTGCCGTTTCCCCAGAGCTTCCTCACAGGGAGAGCCAAGGCCTTGACTCCAACCCCAGTACTAGCAGTCCTGGAAATACAGACCCTCAGGCCCTGGCCCAGACCTGCTGGTACAGTCTGCATCTTAGCAGGGTCCCGGGGGACAGGTTTTGCTTTGTTTTAAGGTAGGCTTTACTATAGCTCCAGCTGGCCTTACATTCTCCATCTTCCTCCCTCAGCCTCTTATTGCTGGGATTGCAAGCATGTATTGCTGAGCCCAATTCTGAAGTGATTAATCATATAAGTATGTTTGTATATACATCCATACCTATACATGTATAATCATGTACTGGCATGTTTGTGTAGTGCTAGTCATCAAACCACTCTCCCACTGAGCTGCAGCCCTGTGCCCCTCACTCTCACACACACACACTTTTTTTTTTTTAAGAAGACTGGATTTTACTGAATGGCCCAGCTGGCCTTGAGGTCACTGTAGTCCAGGCAGGGCTTGAGTTTCCAATCCTACCTCTCCCTTCCTGGTCGCTGGGATCCAGGCCTGCACTGCTGGGCCTGGCATGAGTGCTCGGTTTGGTGGTGCAAATTCTAAGCTCTTACACCATTTTAGATTGTTGTGAGACTAATCTGTTATTTGGAGGTGATTTAGATAGAGGCAACGTTCGTTCAGTAGCAGAACATTTGCCTGGCGTGTGTAAGTGCGCAGCCCCCAACACCACATAAATAAGTTGATTATATAATAGATCACACAGTTATTTATAGCTGTTTAGATAGCTGTGACCCATTGTGCAAACCAGGATGGATAGTTACCATTTCCATCTCTGTGTCCTTGCGTGTAATTTTCTAGTTTGTAGTGCTTTCGTTTTTAGGTGCTCTGTATGCAGCCCAGACTTAGCTCTTCCTGTCCCTGGCTCCTCGGTGCTGGGATGGTAGGAAGGTGCTGCCACCTTCCTACAATGGTATATGTTCCTTTGCACACAATGACACACGTGCACCCTTCATATTTCTTGTCTCTGGCCACTCTTAAACAGTGGTAGTCTGAAATCTAACGGTATGTTTTATTTAATCTTGCTGTCCGTCCGTCCCCCTGCCTTCTAGGACAGACTGTTTGGAGGTTTTCGCCCAGGCTTGGTTGGAACTCACTATGTCCTGGCCTGAAATGCAAAGCAGTTTCGTGCCTCAGACTCCTCAAGTGGTGATTCTAGGCGAGCCCACCTGCCCAGCTGAAAGTCTTGTTCTCAGCTGTTCTGTGATGGCCTGACTCGGGCGTTCATCCAGTTTGTACCAGGCTCTAGGTTCGAGCCCCCAAAGGGGGATGTAGTGTCTTGTCTCTTGTCTACTTAGAGGAGTTACATCATTTATGTCACATAAAGCTAGGACTAGGCCTAAATAAAGCCCTCTCCCATCTAAAATTCAAAAATTTGAAATATGAAAATATTTTTTGTTTTCTTTCCTCCACCTTGTCTTGTGCTTTAGCGGTCAGACCCAGGCTACTCTCTATAGAGCCCCACCCCCAGGGCGGTGTCTGCTCTCTCGTAGCCTCATGGTGGTGCCTGTCACTCTGTTCTCAGCTTATGAGGTGCTGTCTGACCCGGTGAAGAGGCGGGCCTTTGACAGTGTAGACCCTACTTTTGACAACTCAGTTCCTTCTAAGAGTGAAGCAAAGGACAACTTCTTCCAAGTGTTTTCTCCAGTGTTTGAAAGGAATTCCAGGTGAGTGAAAGCAGTGACCCTGGTCACAGTGCTCAAATATCCGGGCCTCGTGCTCCTCCAGGTTCCCACTGTCTCTTGAGTGTGTCCGCAGACTCTGCCTTTCTTCTCTGCTGCCCTGACCCTAGGAAGAAACAGTCTGTCTGCCCTAATAAGTAGCGTGTGACGCTAGTGTTTGGGTAACAGCACACCCTCTCCTCTGCTCCCAGACTGCACGGGTGTCAGTGTTAGTAGTCGAGGAAAGCCTGCTGCACACGTGCTCCACACCGAGCTGCATCTGCAGCCCCGGGTCCTTTCAGTGAGCATCTTATTTTCATAAGGCTTCTCTGGCAAAGGGTAAATTGTTAAGTCTTCAAGATTAATACATACTTTGCTGCATTAATATGAGTCTTAAAATAGTATGCGGTGTTAGTAGTGTTCTGCGTTCCTGGTTCCGTCTGAGGTGGCGCATTTTCTGGTCTCCTCACGGCACGTGGAGCCACCCCGAGAGCGTGAGCAGAGCCTGGGGTGCCAGTTCTGGAGCTCAACCCTAGCGCTCCCAGCGACGGCTCCCAGTGACTCCGCCCGCGTGCTCACTACAGTGGAGTAGTACAACGCCTCCGCATCTCCTGGGCCGGAAGTCCGTCTGCGCTGTCTCACGCTGCCTTAGCACTTAAGGGGCAGCAGTGAGTGCGGGAAGAGAGCAGTTGCCCCACTGTGGTCAGCGTGCCCGGCAGCTCCTACATCACTGTACTACACGGAACTGGAGATAGCTGGGCTGCCCTCTCCTGCACTGCTTAACACACTTCTGAGGGTCGCACCTCTTAGTTGTAGAGGTTAAAGGGCAGAGTGTTGGAAGGGATTAATTAAAACTGGATGTAGGTTGATCTCTTGTTCAAAATCTTTTGAGTCAAATTTTTGATTTAATATTTCAGATGGTCAAATAAAAAAAATGTTCCCAAACTTGGTGACATGAACTCCTCATTTGAAGACGTAGATACATTTTATTCTTTCTGGTAAGTGAATAAATGTACTGTTTGTAAGATGGTATCATTTTTAAGGCTACTTCTTAGGTACTTGATTGCTCATCCGTTCACATTTGAGTAGCTGAACCTTTACTGAACAAATGAAATTAATAAAGATTTTCATGTAATGCACTGTATCTTCTATATTTGTCTTTTGTGACTTTAAGTCTGTTTTCCATTAATGTATTGAAATCTAGGTGTCAAGTACTTGGTTGCCGTAAAAAATGTAAATTGAGCCGGGCAATGGTGGCGCACGCCTTTAATACCACAACTTGGGAGGCAGAGGCAGGCAGATCTCCATAAATTTGAGGCCAGCCAGGGCTACGTTGTGAGATCTGTCACAGTGGGGAAAAAAGTTGAGTTCTCATACTGTGTCCTTTCACTAATCGGCATGTTTATTATTTACAGAAATAAAGACTCTTGAGAAAACAAGATTCAGTTTGGTCAGAGTAGCTTTTCCGTTCAGATGACAAACTAGTAATAAAATAACCATTAGCTGGAGTCATCGTAAGACTTGACAGTGGTTAACATGAAGACAGGAGAAATCACAGACAACATTCTAGGGAAGTGAGAACCGTGAGACAGGAGAGCAGGGAGCTGTTGACATTGAGTGTGTGAGCATAATTTTTAGTGTAATAACAAAAAGGAGGGAGGGTCCGTTTAGACAACTGATCTGTTTACCACTGGTTTTACAAGTAGTATGTATGTAATGTAATTTTAAAAGGATTTGTTTTTCCAAGTCTATCTTGATTTCTTTTCTGTCTATATTAGGTATAATTTTGATTCTTGGAGAGAATTTTCTTATTTAGATGAAGAAGAAAAAGAAAAAGCAGAATGGTATGTATGTCAGTGTATGGTGGAGGGTCGAATTCAAGGCCTCATGAATTAGGTAAATGGGTCATGCATTCAGCTTTTTTTTCAAAGGGGAAAAATGTGTGCTAGAGATTAGTTTCAAGACACCGTATAAAGTAGGCAAGTATTTCACCACTGCACTGCATCCCAGCCACTTTATATTTTGTTATTTATTTGTTGTGGGGACACAAATTTGTCATAGCCTAGATGTGGAGATCAGAGGACAACTTTCTGGACTTGGCTCTCTCCGACCCTGGTCCCAGGGGTCAAATTTGTACCAGGCTTTTTCTTTGGATTCAGCAGCCGGCTCCCAAATCATGACACGGAGATGTCTTAGTTACGGACGCTCGGCCTTGCTTAGGCCCATCTCTGGCTCTTCCAACCTGGTTCTCTTTATCCACCCATTGACTGGGGCTTTTTACTCGTTGTTCGTACTTATGTATTACTCTCACTGCTGCTTGTGTCTTGCTGCCTGACTTTTTGCCCCTCTCCTTGTTCTCTCGTTCTTTCCCAAGCCTAGATTTCTCCTGTTTATTCTCACTGCCTGCCATCCCCACCTGTCCTTTCTCCTGCCTGTCTAATGGCTGGTCAGCTCTTTATCATTAGACCAATCAGGTGCCTTTGACAAGCAAAGTGAAACAGATGCAACACATCTTTACATAATTAACACATATCTTTACATCATTAACCAAATGCAGCATAAACAAATATAATGCACCTTTACACAGTTAAATATTCTGCAACATGAATAAATGTAACATCTTTACATAGTTAAATATTTATTAAAATAATAGCTAAAAATTACATGGTTTACATATTAAATAGTTAGATATGTAAATGTTGAAGGCAAGCACTGTAGTCATCTTGCCATTCTCTAACTTTAAAAAAAAAATGTTTATTCTTGCAAACTGGGTGGTGGTGGCACACACCTTTAATCCCAGCACTCGGGAGGCAGAGGCAGGAGGATCTCTGTGAGTTTGAGGCCAGCCTGGTCTACAGAGCGAGTTCCAGGACAGGCTCCAAAACTTTGCTAGGCACCAAAGTCAGGTCCTCTGGGAGAACAGCAAGGACTGTCAACCTCTGAGCCTAATCCATAATTTTAAAAAGTCCCTTCTCACGAGCTAGGTGGCGCCAAATCAGTAATAGGTTAGGATACACTTAAGGAATTGTCAATGAAAAATAATATTCAAGTAGCCCAGCTCCAGAAATTCATTTCTTGCCTGCTGAAGCTAGTTATGTGTTGTAAATTCTTTTGACATAAGTATTGGGGAGAAAAATCAAAATTAATAGGAATGAGGTGTCTTGGCTTCATCATCTCCGTATGAACTTATAAAATGCCAGGTTTCTAGTCACCTGAGGTGTTGGTTTGATTCCAGTGCTTCCTGTCTTGCAGTCGTGATGAGAGGAGATGGATCGAGAAGCAGAACAGAGCAACAAGGGCACAGAGGAAAAAGGAGGAGATGAACAGAATAAGGACACTAGTCGGTGAGCGCATGCAATGTTTGTTTGTTTAAGAACACAGTAAGGACGCTAGTCGGTGAGCGTGCGCAACGTTTGCTTGTTTAAGTTTTTTAAATGTTAGACATTGAGAAGATTAACTTATTTTTTGGGATAGATAATGCTTACAGTTGTGACCCAAGGATAAAAAAGTTTAAGGAAGAAGAGAAGGCCAAGAAAGAAGCAGAAAAGAAAGCAAAGGCAGAAGCCAGACGGAAGGAACAGGAGGCCAAAGAGAAGGTAAGTTGGTACAGCTTCCAGGCCACCTGCAATGGAATAATCTAGAAACAGAATCGGGTACCACTGTGAGTGACTGACTTTAAGGCTTGGTTTTGATTGTTTTGAGATAGGGAAAGGTATACATGACCTCTTTCAGACTTTCTGAGACAGGGTCTCACTGTGCAGCCCAGGCGTGAGCCACTTATACCCAGCCTGTGAGTGCGTCTTACCAATCTGATAAGGTCTCTCCAGCCATTCAGGTTGTGTTGTGTGACGCAGCCTTGGCTGGTCTCGAATTCTGCCAAAGAGTGCTGGGATTAAAGTTGTACCCCACTACACCTAGCCTTAAGATTTATTTTATTTTTCCTTGTGTATGTGTGAGTGTCTGTGTTCGTATAGTATATACCACAGGTGTCCTCCTGCCTGATGACGGAGAACGGGCATTGGTTGCCGTGAAGATTCAGTTAAGGCAGTTGGGGTCTCTAGTGGGCTCTTAACTGCTGAGCCACCTCTCCAGCTCCTGGCTTACTTTTTAAATGTCTGTTTTATATTTTCTAATAAGTAGAATTTTGTAATTTGTAGACTTTTGCCAGGTGTCCTTAACTTTAATTCACACTAACTTGATGTCATCTTATTTCTCATTCATCAACCCTAGTTTCTTTATTAAAATGATTTTGTTCACCTTTTTAAAGCAAAGACAAGCAGAATTAGAAGCTGCTCGTTTGGCTAAAGAGAAAGAAGAGGAGGAAGTTAGACAGCAAGCTTTATTGGCAAAGAAGGAAAAGGATATCCAGAAAAAGGCCATTAAAAAGGAAAGGCAGAAACTTCGGAACTCATGCAAGGTATGCCAGGCTGCTGGGGCCACTGCCACATGAGCGCTCGGGCTCCTGGTGAGCCGTGAAGTATTTCCTTGTCCACCACATACAGACACGTGTACACATTTTATCTTGAAGTGCAGATTTGGGGTTTTGCTGTTTTTATTTGGTTACTGTTTTTTGAGGCAGGGTCTTGTTTTTTCTTACATTTATTTTCTATGTATGTGTGGGTACACATAAGCAAAGGAGATCAGTCAGTTCTCTCGTGGACCATTCTGGTCCTAGGGATTGAACTTGGTTGTCAGACATGGGGGCAAGTGCTTTATCTAGAGAGCTGTTTCACCAGCCTGACTGAGAGGCTCATGTAGCCTTGCCTGACCTTGAACTGTGCAGCTCTGGGCCCTAGGGAGGAACCCTTTGCACCTTGGTCCGCATGAGCCTCATTTGCAGCTGAAGTAAGGACCTAATTATGGAGCTAAGGCAGTTAATGAGAAAATTCACGTGACTGGCACATTCAGCAAGTTTTTGCTCAAATTCCTTGCTGGGGGAGATGTTATTCTGTCTGCCCTATCTCCTAAGGTCCAGCAACAAACAGGTACAATTCCACCAAGGTTTACTCTGGGGATGAGCTTATCTGGCTTCCTTTTATAGAGCACAGGTGAGAAGTTACTGGGGTGTAAGTGCTCCTCCCCATAGAATGCTCCTGGAAAGCCTTTACCCATCAGGGACAGCCACATAGATGGACAGACCGTCTCTGACCTATTTACTCCAGCTCCTTCCTGAGGCGACATGCAGTTAAGGAAGAATTACATATAGCATGTGGTAGGGCATGGATGGATACCCGGGTGAGATCCTGTGACACCCCCACCCCCACTGTAGCCCTCCATGAGAAGTAAACAGTCAGCAAGCCCAGCTGAGAGAATCCTCTTATAATGAGGCATAGCTGAACTCCCCAAGATGGCAGTTAGATTGTGTGGGAGATGGTGCACAGCAGTGTGATGAGAATCTGAGAGAAACCTTTAGAAGGCCACTAAGGATCTAAGAGCGTGTCATGAGTTAGAGCAGAACTTCTGGACCTTGGTACTGGCAAGTTATTTCAACATGAGTTGATTTATCCTGTCATCAAATGACCAGACAGCATTTACTGTAGACCAGACGGTTAGAATGAACGGTTCAATCATCAAATGACCAGATAGCATTTATATTGTAGACCAGACAGTTAGAATGAACGGTTCAGTCATCAAATGACCAGATAGCATTTACTGTGGGCCAGACGGTTAGAATGAACGGTTCTTGCCCTGAGGAACCCACTGGTAAGTGAGCAGGCACTCCTGCTTTAAGATGAGGGTCAAGACCATGAAGACAGCAGAAAGGTGGTAGTTCAGGAAAGCTTCCTGCTTCTAGTGGGACGTGGCCCACGGGACTAGAGATGAGATACAGCTGTTCAGACAATGCTGACAAGTGAGGCTGGGGGAACGGGGGCCCCTGAAGAGGAGCGGCCAGGCTTGTAGGAGTTTTCCGATGTCTCTCCAAAGGCTGCAGTCTGATCCTGACTCAGTTTTGGGCAGGGCTCAGAATGTGAGAGGTGGGAAGAGGATTCAGGACTCCTTTGTCACAGTCCAGGTTAGAAAGTAGAAGGGTAGAAATGGATCGGGCTACTGTCTGCTGGTTGAGATTGTGTGGCGCAGCTATCACACGAGCAAATTACATGTGCCTTAGCTTTCTGCTGGCAATGGGGAGAATAACTTACTGATGTGGAAGACAAAGGAGGCCCAAGGACTGAGGGAAAGCGATGGCTCTGGTGGATGTCATGTTGAGCACATTGGAACAGTGCAGTGGAGCCTTGCTTATGCGAGTGTAGAGTTTTAAGAGGCTCATCAACATTTTACATTTTTTGTTTGTTTTGTTTTGTTTTTCGAGACAGGGTTTCTCTGTGTAACAGCCCTGGTTGTCCTGGAACTGGCTTTGTAGACCAGGCTGGATCCAAACTCACAGAGATCCACCTGCCTCTACCTCCCGAGTGCTGGGATTTAAGGCGTGCACCACCGCCTGGCGACTCATCAGCATCTTGATAGCACTAGGGTTAGGGTTGCTATGCTGTGAAGAGATGCTGTGCTCACACGGCAACTTCTATTAAAACACAAACATTTAACTGGGGTGGCTTGCTGACAGTTCCGGCGTTCAGTCCATTATCATCATGCTGGGACATGACGGCATGCAGGCAGACGTGGTGCTGGAGATGGAACTGAGAGCCTACATCTTGATCACAGGCAGCAGGAAATGTGCTGAGACAGCATGGCTTGAGCAAAAGAGACCTTAAAACCCACCCCACAGAGACGCACTTCCTCCAACAAGGCCACACTCCTAATAGTGCCACTTCCTATGAGCTTGTGGGGGCCATTACAGTCAAACTCCCGCGACCAGGGAGAGCATGGAATGGGGGTGGAGCGCCCTAGGAAGCAGCAGTACTGGGGTGCTGGACTGCTCAAGGAAAACCCTGAGGAGAGCCATTAGCGGTGCTTGTCCAAGCCTGGGTGTCCACAGTAAGAGCAGCATCCGGACTTCAGTGAGAAACAGCCCATGGGTTAAAAGAAGTGGAAGACGTGACTGTTAGCAGCAACTTAACCCGGGAAGGGTTTTCCAGCGAATTTGTGGTATATTCACTTACGTTAATCTGTTCCATTATGAGTATGATCTTCAGTCAATCAGATTTTTGCTAATGGCTTCTGTTATTTAGCATACCATATTAGAACCTCTTTTTAAAATTTCATGTTTAAGTAGATTTTCCCATTCAGCGCTTTAGGTAGCCAGGCAGCAGAAAGCTGGTAATGGGGGCTGACAGTTCACAGCATCTGTGGTGCTCTGCTGGCCTGCTCCCCGCTCACACTTGCTGCCGTGCTCTGTGCTGGAGCTGACGATGCATTTGTGCTTCCAGAGCTGGAATCACTTCTCAGACAGTGAGGCGGAGCGTGTGAAGATGATGGAGGAGGTGGAGAAGCTTTGTGATCGGCTCGAACTATCAAGGTACATCTGAGGGACTGCTACTGACGGCTGCCTGTCATCCACCTCTTACCCCGTCCCGTTTTTACTGTGTGCCTGTGCATGCGTGTGTCTGACTTGAACATGGAGCCCAAGGCTTTCTGCATGCTAGACAGAGGCTGTGCCGTGGAGCTACACTGCCAGCCCTCACTCTCTTCTGTAGCTTACAGTGCTTGAATGAGATCCTGACGTCATCTACAAGAGAAGTAGGAAAAGCTGCACTTGAAAAACAGGTAACAGGATCAATCACTGTTTATATTTTCCATTTAACTGTTTCACCTGCTTCTTGACCTGATATATACAAAAGGCAAAGAGAATCAGATTTTTTTGTGTGGGTTTTCCACTATATTTTATTTATATTGTTCATATTAAGTGCCTTGATGCTTTAAATCAAATTTAATATGCTTTTGTAGGGACGGCAGGGGGGTTCCAGACAGGATTTCTCTTGTAGCCCTTGCTGTCCTGGAACTCGCTCTGTAGACCAGGCTGTCTTCACAAATCCACCTACCTCTGCCTCCCAGGCGCTGGGATTAAAGGTGAGTGCCACCACCACCCGGGGATAGGAATTTTTCAATCATGTGGTGTTTAATTTGGAGTCTTTAGCACATTAATCATAGTTTTCTGTTTTTCGTTTGCTTGTTTTTTGAGACGGGGTTTCTCTGTGTAGCTTTGGAGCCTGTCCTGGAACTAGCTCGGTAGATCAGGCTGGCCTCAAACTCACAGAGATCCACCTGCCTCTACTTCCCAAGTGCTGGGATTAAAGGCCCGGCCAATCAGTTTTTTTAAGTATTGATTAAAAATTATTTTGATTAATCCCAGAGTATTTCATAGTATAATATTTATAAGCGAAAAAAGGCTTTGTTCTATCTAATGTATACCTTTTATTTTATAGATAGCAATTAGGCAGTCCCAGAAACTGAATTCAGTTCAACAAGTATTGGTACCTACTATACTAAATATAAAGTCAGATAGCCCTATAGGATCCTGTAGGTGGCAGTCAGCGTAGGTGCTGTTTAAGAATAGCTAATGCTATCATTGTCACAAAGGACTTCATAGAATAGTTACAGTCAAAGAGAAGGCCTGTGGCACAAAGGGTGGAGGGCGTACAGTAAACACTCAAACGCTGGCGTCTGCATCTGAGTGGCGAGGGAAAGCTCAGTGAAAGGTGTGAACCAGCTTTGAAGAAGGACATGGTTAAAATGAAGGTTGAAACCATGAATGATGAGTAGAGGGAGGAAAGTATGGAAAGGAAGGCGGGAGAACAAGGTTGATTGGGAAGAATGGAGCAAAGCTGAATCTACATATTAACGCATCCAGTTTCCATTCACACATGGTCTTTCAGTTAGCGGAAGGTCCAGTGTTGCACTGATTATCTGGTATAGTGAACTGAACAGGATGCATAAGACATAAAAACTATAATTTTTCTGTAAGAAAGACAGGAATCAGAAAATGTTTCACAGTTAGAATTATAGGGACTTGATGACTGCTTCTAAGAGATTGAAGAGGAGGAGTAAGTGGCAGGAGACTCCAGGGCAGCAGCCTCCAGGAGCTCAAGTCACGTGTGTCACGTGTGTGCGTATTTAAAGGTGCACTAGGAAGAACAGCACACAGGACAGAGCTCCAAGCTAAGACAGACCACTTGCCTGTATGCGAAATGAGCTTTCGAGATTTGAGGTGGCCTTGTATGTGATGACACAAGCCAGTCACCTTGCCAGTGAGGCCCGAGCAGTTCAAGCTGTGGTGGCTTTTCAGTCCTTGGCCTGTGCAGCTGTGCTGCTTGGAGCCGGAGTGAGGGGAGCCGAGGGAAAGCGCACGCTTGCCTTGGGGTTTCACCTATGGAGTGTAGGGCTGGACTGAGATTGGCATGAAGGTGAGGACCACACGCCTCAGTCACAAAGGGTCGGAGGTCCCCAGATGCTCTGAAGACTCTGACTGACCTTTATTTCTGTAGATAGAAGAAGTAAATGAGCAAATGAGGAAAGAGAAGGAGGAAGCCGACGCCCGGATGCGGCAAGCGTCTAAGAATGCAGAGAAGTCAACGGGTGGGAGTGGGGGCGGCAGCAAAAACTGGTCAGAAGATGATCTGCAGCTACTAATTAAAGCCGTCAACCTCTTCCCTGCCGGGACAAACTCAAGGTGCTTGCTCTGTGAACTGTTTGTGTGGTGGGCCCTGGAGACAACGGAGAGAGCATCCACGTAGCAGCTTCAGCAGAATGGGTAGAAATGAGTGAGTGTACAAAACTGGAGAGATGGCTCAGTGGTTAAGAGCATTGGCTGCTAGTCCAGAGGTCCTGGGTTCAATTCCCAGCAACCACATGGCAGCTCACACCTGTCTGTAACTCAAGTTCAGTGGGTCCAACTTCCTCACAAAGACATGCAGGTCAAACACCAATCAATGCATGTAAAAGTAAAAAAAAAAAAAAAAAGCCTGCTTCTCAGTCAGTTCTGTCTCCGTGGCAAATGTGAATTCACTGCTGGTCCACTGCAGCACCTCTCCACACATGCAGCAGGCGTCACCGTTCTTAGAAGGGGGAGGCTGTGCAGCACAGGTCTCTTCACGGCTGGGGTAGGAGCTGGGTACTTGTCTCCACCTGGCATCTGACTCAGCTTTTATGTCAAGCCAGAGCTCATTTCGGAGTCTAGGACTCAAATGCTAGCCCTAGAGATCTGGACCCCTCATTCCAATGAGCACACTGCGGCTGTTTCAGAGTGAGCCGACCTTTTCAAGAGAATGTTAAACCAGCAGTGTGAATCTGTTGTTTCTACTGGGCTTTATTAAAAAACAAGATTACAGATGGTTGATTTGAACCTCTTAAGAGAATCTAAACAGCAGTAACTAATAGCATCATTAAACTTAGAGCTCCTTCCGTAGATTTTAAAACTTTACAGGACTAACGTCTGCAGTGAAAATGTGATAGGTCTTGCTTTGTTTCTCTTTATTAACCTCTCTGATTTCTCTAGATGGGAAGTTATTGCTAATTATATGAATATACATTCTTCTTCTGGCATCAAAAGAACTGCCAAAGATGTTATTGGCAAGGCTAAAAGTCTCCAAAAACTTGGTAAGTTAATATTGAGAAATCAGTTTGTTACCTTGGATGCATATTTTAAAGCAATAACCAAAGACTAGATTGGTCTGTTAATGTAGTTTTGGTTTTTGGTTTGTTTTTTTTCTCCCGTTTCTCAGACCCTCATCAGAAAGACGACATTAACAAAAAGGCTTTTGATAAGTTTAAGAAAGAACATGGAGTGGCCCCTCAGGCTGACACTGCAGCCCCTTCAGAACGATTTGAAGGTGAAGTATGCTCCTATGAGTAGAGAAGGCTGATGGCGGTTCCAGGCCACTGCAAAGTATGTAAGGCCTGGGATCTGTGTCCAGAATGACTGGAAAGTGACATCTGGTGGCCTGAAAAGGATAAAACAAAGGCCTCTAATCTGGTAGCAGGTTTATTTACTGCTCGTTAATTGGAAATAGCAGCTTTTCAGGGATTCCATTAGAGGAAGAACTGATTGTTCAAGGGATACTGTTAACCACTCACAGGAAATTAGCAGGACATATGAGCAAAGTGTGTGTGTATGTGTGTAGAATATTATTGTAAGGTGTGTTGCTTTTGTTTATGCTGCATTTGTTTAACTCTGTGAAGCTGTGATTCTTTGCCTGTCTGAAACACCTGATAGAGAACCACCAATAGCGAGGCAGGAGAAAGAACAGGTGGGACAGCCAGGCAGAGAATATAAATAGGAGAAATCTGGGAAGAGAGAACAAGAGAGGAGGACTCTAGGGGCCAGCCACCCAGATACACAGCCAGCCACGGAGTAAGAGTGAGTGTAAGATACACAGAAGTAAGAAAAGGAAAAAGCCCAGAGGCCAAAGGTAGCTGGGATGAGATTAAAAAAAAAAACAAAGCTGGTTAGGAACGAGCCAAGCTAAGGCCAGGCATTTCTAAGTGATAAACCTCCATTCCATGTGTGTTTCCTTGGGAGCGAGGGGGGTGGGGTGGGGAAGGGGGTGGGGGGCCCCCAAAAGAGCCAAGAGCCAAAGAGTGTAAAGCCAAAACAAATCAAAGCCTACTTCCTGGCTCTGAAAGGTGTGTGGTAGGACTAGTGGGTGCCTCACTCGGATGGCAAGCCTGAGCCCATGTTCATGCCTAAAGGCCACCTGGTTTGTTTTGTTGGGATGTGAGAGGTTCTCTCTCAAAACAAGGGATTTTTATGTGTGTGTGTGTATTTATTTAGAGATTTATTCAAATTACACATCCTGTATCTGGGCACTGAGAAGATGCTACTTTATTAAGGCTGTGAATTTTTAAACAATTTTTTTTTCTTAAACAGGTCCTTGCACAGATTTCACCCCTTGGACCTCAGAAGAGCAGAAGCTATTGGAACAGGCTCTGAAAACGTACCCCGTAAACACTCCAGAGAGGTGGGAAAAGATCGCTGAAGCGGTGCCTGGCAGGACGAAGAAGGACTGCATGAGGCGGTACAAGGTGTGCAGTAATATACTCTGTTGTCGTTTAAATTATGTTCTTAGTGGTCTTATTTGTCTATTAATTGAGTGATACAGTGCTGATTTTAGTATCATAATAGTTGGGGGGACCAAAATTATTAGAGAAAGAAGACCAACCTTAGAAACTTTCCCTGGCAGCTGGTGACCTCAGTAGCTACAGTGCTGTCCTTCTGGGAACAAGGTCTCACTGTGTAGCCTAGGGTAGCCTCAGCCTGACTGTCTGAGCACTGTGATATAGGCCTGTGCCTGCACATCACTCAGGCACAGCGCTGTGTTCAAGTGACAGAGTCCTGACTGCAGCAACCTTATTTCCTCCTAGGAACTCGTTGAGATGGTAAAAGCAAAGAAGGCTGCTCAGGAGCAAGTGCTGAATGCAAGCAGAGCCAAGAAATGACGCAGGCAATGTTGGCTGTGTGTGCACTTTTCTAATAAAACTGAAAATACTGTACAAATGTTCACTTGGAATTAGTCATTTAAAAGTGTGCTGCTCCTTACACAAAGTTCAACCATTACACTAAGCACTCATCAGGGTTGTAGTCTTAGCCTCTAAAGTATATATAACAGAATAACACAAAAGTTCCAAATACATTTTTATTTATTTTCATTTGAAGACAGCTTTTTAAAACTTCAAGATCTCTAGTTTTATAAATATATGTGTACAGAATATTTGATCACAAAAATTAATCACGAATCCAGCGCATGTTATTACAAATCTGGTTAAAATCTGGTAACCGCTCAATAGGACCTATGGGTTCAAAAGAAGACAGTGAGAACAGAATTCCAAGTCCTTAGCAACTGTGTACACAAGGGGAGGAGCCAGGCTTACCGAGTGCAGCAACAGCTGGGCTTTTGTCATAAATGTACTTGGTACAGACTTCTCGAACCATCTCTGCATTCACAGCCTAAAACAGGGGCGATATCATCAGGACTTTGTGTAGTGAAGATGGATTCTACATGTATGTCCTTTGTAAACTAAACCATGAGTTAGGGACCTCAGCCTTCGTAACTGACCTTTTTACCCAGAACCTAAGGATGACTTACATCAATTCTTGCTTCAAGCTCAGGGATGGGAATTCTCCTATTGTAACATAGCATCTGCCTGCCGATGTCTTCACAAATTGGAGTTGAGCCTGTTTAGAGAAGGGAATCTAAGTATCCAGATAGACGTGGGCCATGAAGACAGTCAAAGCAGAGCCTGTCCACCAAGCACCTCCCAGCCTGCCTTCTAAAGGCACAGCCTTTAATCCCAGCACTCGGGAGGCAGAGGCAGGTGGATCTCTGTGAGCTCAAGGCCAGCCTAGTCTACAAGAGTTAGTTCCAGGACAGGCTCTAAAGCTACAGAGAAACCCTTCCTTGAAAAACCAAAAAAAAGTAAAAAATAAAAAAAAAAGGCTTACCATCAAGCTGCAACAACATGTTTGTTTTCAGAAGGTTTTTTGCTCGTGCTACTTCACTCTCAGTAACACTGGTGCAGAGTCGCATCCTAAAACAGTTGAAATGGCCGTAAGCACCTGGGAAATGTTACTAAATTTCTGGCCTAAAGAGCAACACAGTGTGTTCTATATATTATACAACATACAGATGGTTATATTTCAATTCAGTAAAACCTGAAATTTCTAATCCTAAAACTAAAGGTAAAATACGAATTATTTTTCCATGTACCATTAACATCTCAAAAAATCCTAACTCTAATTGCTAATCAGCAGACAGAGTAATACAGTGTAAAACAGTGACCACGTTGTGAGAACAGTCGTCTGTGGAGTCGTCATGTGAGCCAAGAGGGGGGGAAGGCCAGTGGTCACCTCTTAGTTTCTCAAGACAATCGACTGAGTCTAATAGCCCAATATTTAAGAAGGAAAAATATCCCAGTTAACTAAATTTAGAGACTTAAGGCTCTTAATAATGAAAGAAACAAATTTCTAGGAATCACTGTGAGTTTTTCTGCCTTGGCCTACTGACTAATCCTTTTGGTCAGTAGTTTTCAACCTATGGGATGTCTATCAGATATTTATATTATGGTTCATAACAGTAGGAAATTACAGTTATGAAGGAGCAGTGAAGTAATTTCATGTTTGGGGCCAGCAAACTGAGGAACTGTACTAAAGGGTCACGCCGTGAGGAAGTGTGAGAACCCTGCTTTCTTAGGCTAAGGTCACACTCGCCTGTCTAACCTAACTTTTCCTCTTTCCTTCAGGAAGTTCAGGGTTCAGACCCGGTTCTGGGCCTGCTAAGGAAGCCATGTGCTCCACCCCTGACCTATGTGTCCACCCCTCATGCTTTTAGAGGGATTTTCTGAACTTTTCTAGTTGACTTACAAATATTTTCGAGTATAATCAGCTTCAAGTGAGGTTTAAAAGAAATATCTATCCTTAAAAACATCGCAACCACTCCTTCGAAGCTAAAGTTACCGCCGTTAGGAAAGAGCCTAAGATAATAAACCCCAGGTAAATGACTTCACGTTGTCCCCTCACCATTCCTTTTGCACAGCCTGCAGCATGTCCGCCACCGTGGCTTGTTCACAGACCATGTAGAGTCCCCACAGTCCAGTGTCTGTGTAGGACGTGTTGAAGGACTGGAAGCTGTGGCAGAGATTGCCGTGACAAGCCAGCTGGGCCAGCCTGCTAGATAAACTCTGTAAAGCAAAGCAATCCGAGTTTGTTTGTACACTTGGTACATGGATCCAAGTCCACACAGCTCTGGCTGTCAGTGAGTGCCAACCCTATGTGGATAACCGTTGTGGAGTCTCATTACACAGCCCTGGCTGGGGTAGAACACACTACGTAGATCAGGTTAGAGACTGACCTGTGTTTTCCTCCTGGTCCCACTGAGCTCTGCTCAAACGCCCAGTTCTCTCCAGCAACAGTAACTGCAATCCCAGGAAGCATTACACTTATCTGCCTCAGCAGTAACTGCAATCCCAGGAAGAATGACACCTATCTGCCTCAGCAGTAACTGCAATCCCAGGAAGAATGACACTTATCTGCCTCAGCAGTAACTGCAATCCCAGGAAGAATGACACCTATCTGCCTCAACAGAGAATATAAAAGCAATGAGTTCTTGCCACTGGTTCAGGAGCTGCACCTATTCCTAGGCTACAGCGCTGTTCCCGGGACACAGAAGGCTCTGACTGCACCTGAGGTAATGCTGTACCGAAATCTACGATAGTCACAGGAAATGTGTTTTGGATCTTTCCAACAAATCTACTGTATTTTGATATGTAAACTTTAGAAAAGTTGTAAATATAGTACAAAGAGGTCCGTCCCTTCTGCCTCTTTAACAGTTTTGACCATGCCTGCTTCCTTTGTCGGTGGTTGAACCTAGGCCCCAGGCAAATGAGGTAAAACACCACCGAACTACAAGCCAAACCCTGACATTCTTAACAGTTCCAGAGTTAGCTACGGATTTCTTTGCCTCTGGAGTCTTCAGTGTGCACTAATGAAGACAGAGTGCCCAGAAAGTTAGAACATTAACACTGACAGACATCACCACTGTCATTACCACAGTACCTAATACTATCAGAACGAATTCTGCCCTTATTTTGTCAACTGCCATACTGTTTGTTAGTGGCTGTTTTTTTCCTGGCTTAGGTACAATCCAAGATGACTTAATATTTTCAGTCGAGAGTCATGGTACAAGATGAGTTAATATTTTCAGTCGAGAGTCATGGTACAAGATGAGTTAATATTTTCAGTCGAGAGTCTTGGTTCAAGTAACCTATTTCTCCATTTCAAACATGGGAAGAGCCTTACAAGGAATTCACATTTTCAAAAACACGACAGTCTTCCATTTATCATGAAGTTAATTCAAAAACCACTTACCATTCCTCCTCCAAAAGAGCGGTCCCAGTTGCCAATCAGAGTGTTTGCAACCATGAGACAGATTGTGTCCGGATGTGCCCAACCAACCGCTTCAACAGCTATTGCAAGGTGTGCCAAAGGCATCTTGTCATCCCTCATTCGGATCTGGGTAAGAACGAACAAAGTAACTGCTGTGGACTAGCACTTTAACTACGGAAAGATGTATTACATTTGTTTATGTTACATTTACTGAATGATGTAAGGATGTGTTGCTTTGCCTGCACAGGGCACCTTTTTGGTCTAATAAAAAGCTGAAGAGCCAACATTAGGCAGTAGAGGGATAGGCGGGGCTGGTGAGCAGAGAGAATAAGAAAGAGGACTCTAGGCTCAAGAGAGGAGAGAAGAAGGGAGAAAGAAGGGGAGGCCCAGGGCCGTCCAGCCAGGCATCCGCCAACCACAGAGGAAGCCGTGGCAGGGGGACACACAGGAGCAAAGGTAAAAAGCCCCAAGGCAAATGGAGATGAAGAGAAACGGGTTAAGTTGTAAGAGCTAGTGGAGCAAACATAAGGTTGAGCGTTCATAACTAATAAGTCTCCATTTATTGGGTGCTGGTAGGCGGCCCAGAGAAAGCCTGCTATAGGTAACTAGTTATCTAACACTAGTCCTAGAGTTGCAGAATAGTTTATTTCACCAGAACACACACTGCACTGGAAATAGCCTGGTCAACAGGAGTTGCCTTATTCCACTAATATTTTATGTCTACTGTGATGTTTTTAGCCCACATGTAAGCAGTACTAACGGTACAATCTGTGTAGCTGCCAACATCACACTGCTGTGAACATCACGATGTGGCAAACTAGACCTGATGCCTAACACTGCAGCTAATAAGCAGATCCTCTGCAAGTTCTGGCTCTAACAGCAATCCCAATGCAAAGGTCAAAATTCAGGCTTTTTACTATAAGGTTGTGTTTATGCCTGAGCACATGTAAATATGCCTTGTGCAAAAGGAAAACACAAACGAGCAACTATGACCACTGCTGTGATCCCCACTTCCTCAGGAAAGAAAAGCAAGGCATTCACATGAAACAGGAAGGAACGTAAGCAAAGGCGCCCGTCTTTTTCCCTTCCTGTGTTTCAGTTTACACATTTCCCTACTAGAAATACACACGTTAAGAAAAGTTTACATTTTGTTGTGTGTATGTGTGGGCATGGGCAGGATGTTGAGTTCAGAAGCCGACCAATGCGAGTCTGTTCTCTCTACCATGTAAGTCCCAAGATGACCAGTTTGGCGACCAGCACCTTTATTGACCCTTGGAGCCAACTCTCCAGCCTGAAACACAGCTTTTACACACTCCTCTCTATATTTTTTAACATTTTTAATCACCCCCCCACCGTGTGTGTGCGTGTGCGTGTGCGCGTGTGTGTGTTGGAGCCCAGGGAGGTCACGAGGGTCTCAGCTTCCCGGGAACTGGAGTCGCAGGGGGCTGCGAGCAGCCCAACTATGGTCCTCTCCGAGTGCAGCGAGCACCGCAGACGGCTGAGCCGTGTCCTCAGCCCCATAGGCTCACCTTTAAGTAGGAGACTTGCAGAGGCCGGACCTTAGCAAGAGCTTGCCTACCTCGCTTCCAGTGAACTCGCAGGGAGGCAGGGGAGGCAGCGCTGGCACTTCTCCTCTGTGCGTGCACAAGGAGTCCCCAAAGTGAAGCTTGGCCAACTCAAGCAGCTCGTCATGGCAAACACCTAAACTGACGGAAAACATTTTCTTACGTTTCCAACAGCAGCATAATCAAGTCAGCAGTGTGCGCCACAGGAGTCCGGCGTGGAGGACCTGCACTCGCTGAGCCATGTAAAGTGACCGGTTCTCTTGGTCTGTGAGGCCTGGGCTGCAAAGCTTTCCCTGAGCAGCTGGTGTTCACCACACAAATGCACCCAACTTTCTTCTTCCTCTTCTTTTCTTTTTTTTTTTTTTTTTTTGGTTTTTCAAGACAGGGTTTCTCTGTGGCTTTGGAGCCTGTCCTGGAACTAGCTCTTGTAAACCAGGCTGGCCTCGAACTCACAGAGATCCGCCTGCCTCTGCCTCCCAAGTGCTGGGATTAAAGGCGTGCACCACCACCGCCTGGCTTCTTCTTCTTTTTATAGGTCTTCTTTTTATAGGTCTCTGTAACTTTTCTGGCATTGTAACTTCATATAGGTTCTAGGAGTACAAATCTCTGCACAATGAACACCAAGCCAGTTCAAGAGAGTGAAAAATTGTCATTTTCATCACTTTAAAAATATTTGACCCTCAAAAAACCCAGTTTCTGTACAATCATGTTAAATTATAAAAGTTCAGTGTACACCCTAGCCAAAGTCAATTTTATGTTACCTTTTAAGTAGGGAAGAACAGAAATATGGTCCAGTCTTTAGAGTTGCTTCACTCTCCCAGAACCAAAATCAATTCTAAACTTCGAAAACATTCCTATTTTCCATGTGCTCATGACTTGACACCTAAACCTCAGAGGAATCACTTAGATCCTTATTGTCGAGGCATGGGACCCAAATAAGGTCAATCAGGAAAGTCCTGGAACACAGGCATCAGCTCAAAAGTCTAGACATTGTGTTTATGCATTTGAGGCCAACCTGGCCATGCAGTCCAGCCTGGCCTTGGTCTCGGAACCCTCTTGCCTCAGTTTCCAGAATGCTTCAATTCTAAGTACGTGCTAGGCTTGTGCAAAGGCTTTAAAAAATATTACCATTAAGATTTATTTAAAGCTGGGCAGTGGTGGCGCACGCCTTTAATCCCAGCACTTGAGAAGCAGAGGCAGGCGGATCTCTGTGAGTTTGAGGCCAACCTGGTCTACAGAGTGAGTTCCAAGACAGCCAGAACTGTTACACAGAAAGACCCTGTCTCAAACAAACAAAAAAAGATTTATTTAAATGGGGGCTGGAGAGATGGCTCAGAGGTTAAGGTCACTGGCTGCTCTCACAGAGGACCCAGGTGTGGCTCCCAGTACCCACGTGATGGCTTCATAAGCATCTATAACTCCAGACCCAGGTGACCCTACGCCTCCTTCTGACCTCTGCAGTCACTAGGACATGCACACAGGCAAGCAAAACACACACAAAAACAAATTTTAAAAAAGGATTTCTCTAAATGAAAACCAATTAAAAGCACAGTTTATACCCATAGTTTCCAAATAAATCTGTGATGTAGCCAAGCAGCAGTGCCTCACGCCTTTAATCCCAGCACTCTGGAGGCAGAAAGAAGCAGGCAGATCTCTGAGTTCGAGGTCAACCTGGTCTATGGTGCAGTTCCTGAACAACCAGGGCTACCCAGAGAAACCCTGTCTCAAAAACCAAAAACAAAAATAAGACTGTGATGTAAAAACCATGACAGTGAGACAGCACAGTTCTTTGAATTGTCAGGTAGGAGTTGCCTTGACTATCATGTCACAAAGTCATGGCGGGACAAGGGTACCAGAGAGCAGAGGATCCACCAAACAGTCCTCGCCCCATCTGTCCCCGTTTGCCTTCAGAACTGTGACTGTCTTGGTTAAATAAGCCAGATGCGCAGCTCCACTCTAGCAGCCCAATCTAAAGGGCAGGGACCTGTAACGTTTTTTAAGGCAGTGGAGATGAAATCGTTCACTGGTATAATAGGGCTCTACTTCCTAATAACTAAGGACTACATGGGCGCTGAGACAAGAACTCAGAAAAGGTCAGGAGAGGCTTAAACTGGCGTATCGTGTCTAACACCAACACTTATAAACTATGACATTTATAAATCATCAGGCATTGTGCCTTCAGCTGTACCAGCAGTCAGAAGACTGAGGCAGGAAGATGGCTTCACGTGCAAGGCTATATAGCAAGTCTGTTTCAAAACAACAAAAAACGTGTAACTCAATAAAACAAAATGCTAACAATCTAGGTCATACCATTAACCTTAGGGTATTCCAACTTCAGTAAGGTCCAAACGAATCAATTTGTATCCATATGCTGTTAGTACGGCACTGCAGCCCCAGCTAACCAGGGCAGCTGCCAGCATCCAAGCCCTGTCCACACCAGCCATGTGCGTACAATGACTGAGGGCTCACCTTTATCTCAGTACCCACACAGAACAACTCAAAAGTTGATTAGATCAACTCATTTTAATTTGTAGTAATTTCTACAAAGAGAAAAGTTAAATTCACACAAACACACAAATCTGTCTTCAGTGTACTCTAATATTGAAAGAGAAAACAGGCAAGTCAATTAAAACGACTGCACCCCCAAATTCAGGGTGCCAAGAAATCTAGCAGAATCTCCAGTGAATTTTCTTAAATTCGCAGACTTCACAGGAAATCTCACACACCTACATGTTTTGATTCACACTACACATGTCCATGGTCCCAGTGTACTTCCCTTTATAGGACTGGTGGCTTCACTGAGTAACTGAGCACATGAACAGCTACACCCATTCCAGGTTCAACCAAGGGTAAAGCTATTTCTCAACTAAAAACCTCAAGACTCTAGATATACAACCGTCTTCCAAGTTAGCTGTCTCCCAGTTCATTCGTCAGCCTTTGTCTTCTAAGACACTTCCACTGTTATGCACACGTATGTGCTGATGGATTGTTAAGGTTTCTGTGAATGAAACCTACTAAAAATAAAACAGGGAGTCTGGTCCAGTGCTCACACTAAACACTTTCAGGATGTGTCCCAAGAGGACCTGACAGCCATGTCTAGCGCAGCGCAGTCAGAGGGACAACTAACCTCCAGCAGCCGCCAGCACAATCCTTGGTCCTTTATAATGCGTAGTGATGTAATCCACTAAGTCCTTACGATTTATAGATCTGTAAATAGAGTAAGAAGATTACTTTATTTCGTTTTATTTTATACACAGGGTCTCATTTCTTGGGAAATATTGTTTTAAGGTGTGTTACTTTTGTTTACGCTGCATTTGTATAACTCTGAAACTGTGATTCTCTTGTCTTTTTAAAACACCTGATGGTTGGCCGGGCTGTGGTGGCGCAGGCCTTTAATCCCAGCCCTCGGGAGGCAGAGACAGGCGGATCTCTGTGAGTTTGAGGCCAGCCTGGTCTACAAGAGCTAGTTCCAGGACAGGCTCCAAAAGCTACAGAGAAACCCTGTCTCGAAAAACAAAAGGAACAAGAAAAAAAACACCTGATGGTCTAATAAAGAGATGAACGGCCAACAGCGCAGCAGGAGCAAGGATAGGTGGACTGGCAGGCAGAGAGGATAAACAGGAGGAGATGAGGGCGAAGGAGCAGCAGGAGAACAAGGAGGAGGACACCAGGGGCAGCCACCCAAATACACAGAGAAAGAAGTAAAGAAAGGTATACAGAGATAGAGAAAGATAAAAGCCCAGAGACAAAAGGTAGACGGGATGATTTAAGTGAAGAAAAGCTCGCTAGAAACAAGCCAAGCTAAGGCCGGGCATCCGTGACTAAGGAGAAGCCTCCGTGTGTGGTTTATTTGGAGCTGGGTGGTGGGCCCCTCAAAAAGCCAGAGTAAAGCAATCCATAACACTCATTCTGCAGCCCAGGCTGACCTAGAACTCAGCCATCTTCCTGTCTCATAGGCCACCACATCTACAGGTAAAACAACTTTTATGGGAAGTAAAAAGCAGAACCCCTCACACAATTTATCTGGAATGAATAGAATTCTAAGGCTGAAAGCAGCAAAAGCTCCGCCTTTTCTACCAAGACATAATCAACATTTCTTGCTTAGTTCCCAGTTTTCTCTGAGTATCATTATACTCAGAGTCGTGAACACGACTTTCTGAAACACACATTTTTAGTTTGTATGTCATAATTTTTGTGCAAAATTTTCAAGTGAGAAATACACGTACTTGATATTTTCCGTTGGTCCCAGGATTGTCCGCCCAAGTGCAGTGTTCTGATAAGCTGTGGCGTGAAGATAATCAAAAACAACTTCCTGCAAGTTGGTCTCAACCTCCTGCATCTCTCTGAGGATCACTCCACGTTCACGCTCAATCTCGGCTTCTCCCAGCGTGCTGTTCTGAATTATGTCAGCAAGAATTTCCACAGCTGAATGAAATTAAAGCACCAGAAGAAACACAAGCATTAAAATCTCTTAAGCCAACATCAAAAACCTTGACACTAACCATCATTCAATATTATTAATTAGAATATTTAACCTAATTATCACATTAAAATGAATGTAAAATAGAAACTCTATGGTATAGAAGACCTTGGGAAAATCCTAAATGTTACTACTTCTTATTAATTCTAGGTCAGACATCCACAGAAATCTGGCTGCTAATACAAATGGTTCTAAATAAAAAGTATGAAATAGCCAGGTGGTGGTGGCGCACACCTTTAACCCCAGCACTAAGGCAGGCAGATCTCTGTGAGTTCGAGGCCAGCCCGGTCTACAGAGCGAGTTCCAGGACAGCCAGACTACAAAGCGAAACCCTGATTCAAACACCCCCCCAACACACACACACAAGAGTATGAAACAGAAGATGATGTGTTAAGAGAGAGGACAGGTACACACACAGATACATGGGTAGAAACACTGCTAGCCATATTTGCATAGCAATGAGGCTGCAATGTAAGAAAGGAAAAAAAATCACTACAACCCAAAATGCCCTCAGAAGCAGCTTACAGACCTGTGTCTGCTGAAGTTTTAACTTGGTAGAAAGTCAAAGGTGAAGCAACTTTTATGGAAAAAATTACATCCCCCAAAAAAGATGCCCTCATTGCTATAGCAATATAAATTTTATTAAGAGTAAAATGAACTTACAACCCTAAGTTTCATGCTTTGTTCTGGTATAAATTTCTCTTATTTCAGTTCATTTTATGGGGCTTTGTCTGAGCCAATTAACTTCAAATATGAAGACCAGGATAGAACAGGTGGTTGGAGAAAGCTCATACTCAGGTGATCATGAAGCAGTGGAAATTACCATGAAACTATTTCATTTTTTATAATTATCAATAAAACCCAGGTGAGAGTTGCAGATGCTCAACAGCAACCTGCCTGCCATGCAAGTGTCTAGACCTGAGTTCCACCCCCAGACCCACATTTGAAAGAGCCAGGAGCACCTCTAATCCAGTGCAGAGACAGGATGACGCATAACACTTGCTATCCAGCAGTCTAGACAAACCTGGGCCAGCCAGGCTCTAAGTAAGATCTGGCTCAAAAACTAATGTGGAGAGCAATTGATGTCAATCGCTGGCTACAAACAACACACAGAGTACTTGTACAGAATACCAATCAAGTGATACTGACGAAATCCTACAGTAGCTAAAATTTTAGAGCAATAAAACTGATTACAACTGTTCAATCACAAAAGTTAATAATTTCATTCATTAGCTTTGAAATGCTATTTTGTTTTTAATTCTTCCCTGGAAAAATGTTTTGCATAGTTAACATATTCAAACAGTACACAAAAGGCTGTGCTACTGTATCAAAACAATTATTTTTACAAAATAAAAATTTCTATTTTGCTCATGTAATTGTGAATAATCATCATATAGGCAAACACTTATTAATCTTGCTCAGAACCAATAGTTTTGTATCAACCCAGGAATGAAAGTGCCTGAAGAGACTGCACTCCCGGGGCAGCTCTGGAAGATACTGCAGTCAGGCAGAGTCTGTCCTGTACAAGCCTTTATACGTTTGGAGGAAAACTGAGAGCAGACACCACAGTGCTAAATTATGTCTGAACCCTCATGGAAACTGCATTTTCCGCAGTATAGGTAACATTACCTCTCGGCAAATCTTTAGAGAAAGCTTTGGCATAGTACACGGTCTGTTCTCTGGAGGTGTACGCATTAAGATGAGCACCCATATTTTCAATCTCAAGTTCAAGGTCTAACTGGGACCTCTTCTTAGTGCCCTTGAAATAAAGGAAAAACAGCATTATGACATTTCCCTTCTATCCTTCATCTAAACACTTTAGACAATAAGTGTACCACAAAAGCCAATGCCAGTCAAGGTCAAGTTTGTAGAGTATATTAGGTTTCAAAAAATATCCATTAAGGATGGAGTTTGTGTATTCCTGTATCCCAAAAGAGCACCCTTCTTTCAAAGTCAGAAAGCAATTATCAGTAATTATTTCACAAACAATACTGGAAAAATAAAAACATGGCATGCTATTGAAATAGTTCTTGTCCTTAAAGTGCAGTATTTTTACACTGGCTTCCTTTCATAGGGAATGCATTTTAGCAAAGTCTCACAACTTGCCTTGAAAGCCATATGCTCCAGAAAGTGAGCTGTTCCATTATTCTTCTCATTTTCATATCGACTCCCGGCATCAATCCATAGCCCAACCTGAATGGAATCGCAGAATGATTAGGCAAATCCCCGGCAGCTGGAGAGATGGTGCAGCCGCTGGAACATTCACGGCTCTAACCAAGGACCTGACTGTGGTTCCCAGCTCCAAGTTAGGGGGTTCCTCTTCCAGCCTGCTTCGGCACCTGACCTCACACGTCCCCCACACAGACACATGTTATTAAAAATCATACAATAAAATTCAGTCTGTGGAGATAGAAGGTAATTTAAGTCCTTTCTCTGGCAAATGTTTTCCAATCTTAAGTTCCCACTTAAGTTTTTTTTTTTTTTTTTTTTTTTTACCACAATGAGCTGACAGTTCATTCATATGACTTAGGACTTGGAATTTTCAGCACCAGGCTACTGGCAGCTGTTATAAATATGGAACTCAGCCAGACTATGGGGGAGCACGGCTTTAATCCAAGAACCCAGGAGGCAGAGACAGGTAGATCACTGAGATCAAGGCCAGCCTGGCCCTGGGATACACAGAGAAACCCTGTCTGGAAAAACCAAACAAACAAATATCAGACTCAAATTTTTAATATAGCTCATTAGTACATCCAATTAATAAATGCAGTATAAACAACAGCAGACCTGTCAGAAAGTCAGGTTTGAATTCACATGTAAGCTTTATAATCTCAGAGACAACCATGTAACTTCTCTGAAATTACCAGTAAAACAGAGGAGAGCAGTTTTAATACTGCGCTGTGGAACATTATGTGAACTAAACAAAGCTGTATTACATCTGTTTATGCTGCAGACTAGTACAGAGGGAATAAAGAGGAGAAATCAGGACTAAGGAAGAACAGTAAGAATGAGAGAAGAGGGAGGCGAGGGACACGCCTGGGGCAAAGAAGCCAGGCAGACACCAGCCAATCAGACACAGAGAAGCAGTGAAGGCTGGAGATACAGGAGAAAGAAAAGTAGATAAAGAGAAACAGGCTAAAGGGGCCAGAAATGAGCCTGACCGAGGCTGATCGTGAGGGGAGCCGGCTGGGGGCCCAGTGCTGTATATGGGAAGGCGGGAGAGCCCACAACCACGCTCCTGTCGGCAAAAACAGATGTAAATAGTGAGAGAGGTTCCTACACCCAGAGAAACAGGACCAGCTAACGAGCTGCGCGTCTGCTCTCTCCCAACCAAGGCGCCTTAGGTGCTGCAGTCACTTACTGTGCACGTTGAGAGCCCGGAGTTTTCAGAAGCGACTCGGAGTCCGTTTTCCAAACATGTTACACGTGTCTCGGGAACGTTCAGAACAACCTGGGTAGCAGCCTGTGTGCTTCTTAGTCGGCTCCCTCCACACCACGGCTAACAGGCACAGGAGGGAAAGGGAGCAAACACTACCACTCTGGCATATTGACTCTGGCAATGTCAGTCAGAAAGAAAGACCCCAGGCTCATTCTATAGAATAGCTTCCTAGACTGAAACGGGGGTAAGTGTGGGGGCAGGAGGATGCGTCTCAGTGTCTCAGTTCCACGGCTGTGGAACCAGGTGGGACAGAAACTTCCGTCTACCCAGAGAGAAACACACTTGATTCAAGTACCTCTCTTACAAGTGTTTCATATTCACTAATGAAAACAGAAACTGAAACAAAAATACAAACATGACTTCACAAAAATGCAACAGGATGCTAAGGTCACAAAAGGAAATGTGGGTAGATCCCTATCATACCACAGACTCGCCACCCACCACACAGTAGACTCGCCACCCACCACACCGTAGACTCGTCACCATCACAGCATAGACTCGTCACCATCACACCTTAGACTCGTCACCATCACAGCGTAGACTCGTCACCCACCACACCGTAGACTCACCACCCACCACACCGTAGACTCGTCACCATCACAGCGTAGACTCGTCACCATCACACCTTAGACTCGTCACCATCACACCTTAGACTCGTCACCATCACACCTTAGACTCGTCACCATCACAGCGTAGACTCGTCACCATCACAGCGTAGACTCGTCACCATCACAGCGTAGACTCGTCACCCACCACACCGTAGACTCGTCACCCACCACACTGTAGACTCGTCACCCACCACACCGTAGACTCGTCACCATCACAGCGTAGACTCTTCCCCATCACACCGTACACTTGTCACCCATCACTCTGTAGACTCACCACCTATCAGCAGTTCTTTCTTTTCATAGTGAAGTAGGAAAAACATATTTGCTACAGCCTGACCCAAAAACCTGAGGCCAACTTAATCAGCAGGCATGTAGGGCACTGCGGTGGTTTGCACAAGAATGGCCCCCAAAGGCTCACAGATCTGAAAATTTGGTCACCAGAGAGAGGAGCTATTAGGAAGTGTGGCCTTGCGGAGGAAGTTTCAAATGCTCCCTGCAGGCCCAGAGTCTCTCTCTTCCTGTTGCCTGCCAATCCAGATGTAGAACTCTCCTCTCGGCTCCTTCTCAAGTACCACATCTGCCTGCACAGCCCCATACTTCCCATGATGAAGATAATGGGCCAGTTTCTGAACTGTAAACCAGCCCCAATTAATATGATTTTCTTTTAAGACTCGCTGTGGGAACCCCAGCTAAGACAGGTATTTAAGGAATTTTTGTTAACCTGCATTACTCTGCTTCTGTAACCACAAGGCTTTCTGCTCCCTGATCAAACAGGAATACCATGGTCACTAGTGTGCCCTATTATTATTAAAAGTTCATACCCTGGGCCAGTTGTTGGTGGCGCAAGCCTTTAATCCCAGCACTTGGGAGACAGCGTCAGGCCGACTTCTGTGAGTTCAGAGACAGCCTGGTCTACAGAGTGAGTTCCAGGTCAGCTAGGACTACACAGAGAAAAATAAACAAGAGGAAAAAAACTCATTTCCTGTCACGCTTGCTAACAGGCATCACGGCTGCCAACGAGATGTCCCAAACTTGTGGGTTTTACCTGTAGAAAACCCCTGCTCACCCTGCTTGGACCACCTCTTTAGACTTGTAATAATAAAAAAGTGTGCATACCCCAGGCCCGGTCTGTGTGGCTCAAATAAAAACTTCAAATTCATAAAGAGTTCGCCCTGGTCTCCTTCTCTTGGGTGGGAACAGCTCGAATAACATTGGTGAATACAACCTTTGTAATAACACACACGCGCACACTCCCAGATCCCTTTGGAACAAGGAAGCTTTCAAATAAACTCAGGATGAGCTGTCTTACGCAGAAAAAGAGGCAGCGTTCCTCACCGGCCTCCTCCAGTCTGCAAACACTAACTTTTCCGTGGTCAATGCCTGCTCCTTCCTAGACCCGGGCAGCCGGCCCCGCCCCCGCCCCCGGCCCGTGGAGAGGGCTGAGGCCCCGGAGGCCCCGGAGGCCCCGGAGCGCAGCGGCAACGGCCCGGCGCGGCGGAGCGAGGCTCACCTGAGCAGCGCCGCCGCCGTGTGGGAGCCTTCGGGTGAATCCCCACAGCCGCCGTCGGGCGGCGGAGAGCAGCGTCCGGGAGACTGCGGCGGCCGCCATGTCAGCCGTGGTGGAGGCGGAGAAGTACTTCCGGGTCGTGACTCCAGGCCCCAGCGCAGGAGGCTGGCTGGCGCCACCGCGTGGCGGACGTGGAAACTGCAGCCTCCCTCCAGCTCCGGTTCTCCCCGACTGGGGCAGGTGACAACGTGAATGTAACCTGTGTCCCCGAGGCGGGTGGAAGTCATCGGACCAGAGGGAAGGGTGTGATCATGTTGGTCCTCGTTACTGTTCTGTTGTTTACAGCCTTGCTTATCCCGTTTCGTAGAAATTCCTCTGCCAAAGTCGCTACTGCCTGACGGACGCTTGCGAAACCTACTCTTCCAAACGTAGCGTTGTTTGCCTCCAAGGGCCTTAGTGTGTCTTCGCACTCTGCCTAGACGATCTTTGCTTTCTCACATTCCCGGGCGCCTCTTTATCCACGAACACGTTAATGAAAGTAAAATCACAAGCACTTTTTTTTCCCATTAATTTTTTGAAAAATATTTATTTATTATGTATACAGTGTTCTGCCTGTATGTGTGCCTGCACACCAGAAGAGGACACCAGATCTCATCGTGGATGGTTGTGAGCCACCATATGCTTACTGGGAATTGAACTCAGGACCTCTGGAAGCGCAGCCGCTGCTCTTAACCGCTGAGCCATCTCTCCAGCCCCAGCAAGCACTTTTTAAATTAAAAATTTTTAATTTAATTTATTATTATGGGGAGGGGGTCTTGGAGATGGCGCAGGGTAAAGTGCACAAGCCTAGGCTCCTTTGCAAGGGAAATTGGTCTGTAATTCTCTTTCTTAGTAATGTCTTTGAATGGTTTGGGTATCAGGGTAATTGTAGCCTCATAAAAAGAGTTTGGCAGTGTTCCTTCTGTTTCTATTGTGTGGAACAATTTGAGGAGTATTGGTATTAGTTCTTCATTGACAATCTTGTAGAATTCTGTGATGAAACCATCTGGTCCTGGGCTTTTATTTTTGTTGGGAAACTTTTGTTGACTGTTTTTATTACATTAGCAGTTATAGGCTTGTCTAATTTGCTTATGTTGTCTTGATTTAATTTTGGTAAGGGATATTCATCCAGAAAATTATCCATTTCCTTTAAATTTTCCAATTTTGTGGAGTACAGGCTTTGGAAATATGATCCTATGATTCTCTGGATTTCCTCCATGTCTGTTATTTCCCCGTTTCATTTCTGCTTTTGTTAATTTGGGTAGTCTCTCTATCTTTTGGTTAGTTTGGATGAAGGTTTGTCTACTTTGTTGATTTTCTCAAAGAACAAACTGTCTCATTGATTGTATTGTTTTCTTTATTTCTATTTTGTTGATTTCAGCTCTTAATTTGATTATCCTGCTGTCTAGTCCTCGTGGGTGAGTTTGCTTCTTTTTGTTCTAGAGTTTTCTGGTGTTCTGCTAACTCACTGATGTGGGATTTTTCCAGCTTTTTTAAGTAGGCATTTAGTGCTATGAATTTTTCTCTTAACACTGCTTTCATTGTGCCCATAAATTTGGGTATGTTGTGTTGTCATTTTCATGGAATTTTAGGAAGTTTTTTATTTCTTCCCTTATTTCTTCCTTGACCCATTGGTGGTTCAGGTGAGCATTGCTTAATTTCCATGTGTTTGTGGGCTTTCTGGAATTAGTGTTGCTGTCAAATTCTAATTTTAAGCCAAGGTGATCCGATAAGATACATGGGGTTATTCCAATTTTTGTGTGTCTCTGGAGGTTTGCTTTGCTACCTAGTATGTGATCAGTTTTTGAGAAGATTCCATGAGGTGCTGAGAAGAGGGTATATTCTTTTATGTTTGGATGAAATGTTCTATTGATGTCTGTTAAGTCCATTTGATTCATAACATCTGTAGTTCCCTTATTTCTCTGTGAATTTTCTGTATGATAGACCAGTCCACTGGTGAGAGTGGGGTGTTGAAGTCTCCCACTATTAGTGTGTGGGGTTTAATGTGTGATTTAAGCTTTAGTAGTGTTTCTTTTACATACGAGAGTGCCCTTGTATTTGGGGCACAGATGTTCAGTTTTGAGATTTCCTTTGATGGATTTTTTTCCTGTGACTAATATTAAATGTCCTTCTTTGTCTCTTTTGATTGATTTTAGTTTGAAGTCTATTTTGTTAGCTATTAGGAAGCTACACCAGCTTGTTTCTTAGGTTCATTTGATTGAAAAGTTTTTCCCCAACCCTTTACCCTGAGGCAATGTCTGTCTTTGAGGTTGAGGTGTGTTTCTTGTATGCAGCAGAAGGATGAATTCTATTTTCATATCCAATCTGTTAATCTGTGTCTGTTTATAGGTGCGTTGAATCCACTCATATTAAGTAATATTAATGACCAGTGATTTCTAGCTCCTCTTATTTTAGTTTTCATTGTTGGTGATGTTATTTTGTGTGTTTTTCCCTTCTTTGGGATTTGCTGCTGTGACATCATCTATTGTCTACGTTTTTGTAGATGTAGCTAACTTCCTTGGGTTGGAGTTTTCCTTCTGGTACTTTGTGTAGGGTTGGGTTAGTAGCTAGGTATTGGTTAAATCTGGTTCTGTCATGGAATAGCTTGTTTTGTCTGTCTATGGTGATTGAAAGTTTTACTGGGTATAGTAGTCTGGGCTGGTATCTGTGGTCTCTTAATGTCTGCATGACATTTGACCAGGACCTTCTGACTTTCATCCATTCCATTGAGAATTCAATGTGTAATTCTGATAGGTCTGCCTTTATATGTTTTCTTGGCCTTTTTCCTTGCCACACTTAATATTCTTTCATTATTCTGTATGTTTATTGTTTTGAGTATTATGTGGAGAAAGTACCTTTTTTGGATCGAGTCTGTTTGGTGTTCTGTAAGCTTCTTGTATCTTCATAGGCATACCTTTCTTTAGGTTGAGAGAGTTTTTCTCTGTAATTTTGCTGAATATATTTTCTGTGCTTTTGAGTTGGAATTCTTCTCCTTCTTCTATCCCTATCATTCTTAGGTTTGGTATTTTCATAGTATCCCACATTTCCTGTATATTTTATGCTAAGCTTTCATTGGAGTTAATGTTTTCTTATTTTCTCTATTGTATCTTCAGCACATGAAATTCTCCCTTCCATCTCTTGTATTCTGCTGTTTATGCTTCTATTTGTGATTCCTGATCATTTTCTCATAATTTCTGTTTCTTTTATTCCCTCGGTTTGTGTTTTCTTTATTGTCTCTATTTCGGTTTTCAAGTCTTGAATAGTTTCTTTTTTATATGTTTGATTGCTTTTTTTGTTTTCTTTAAGGGATTTGTTGATTTCTTATTTTTGTTTGCCTTTTCCTCCATTTCTTTAAGGAATTTTTTTTATTTCCTCTTTAAGGCCCTCAAGCATTCTCTTAAAGTTATTTTTTAGGTCATTTTCTTCTGCTTCATCTGCATTTGTTCAAGTCTTGCTGTTGTAGGACTACTAGTTCTTGTTGGTATCATGTTGCTGTATGTTGTTGCGTGTGTTCTTACCTTATCTACCCATCTTTTCCTCTGATTGGTGTAGTTGGGGCTGTGACTCTGGTGATCAATCTTCCAGGTGCCAGTGGATCTAAGGCTCAGATGGCCACTCCTCATGGTACAGTAGGACCATGGTCCAGTCACCCTGGAAGTCACTTGGTGTTTCCAGAGGTCACTTAGCACTCCCAGGGGTTACTCTGCAATCCCTGGTACCCTTTGGCCCTGCCCCCATGGAGGTTGCTTGTTTGGGGCTGCTCCAGCAGAGGTCATTGACTTGGGCCTGGTCCTGAAGAGGTTGCTGTCTGGTAGAGGCATGCACCACCACCCAGTTACAGATCTTATCTTTTAAGGAATGGTTATTGTGGCATCAGACATAGAAATAAATTCTCAGATACTTGTCTAACACATGTAACTTCCCAATACAGCAGAAAATGAAAGGTTTTCAGGGTCATTAAGAGTCTACTCACCGGGCACACCTGAGAAAGAAAGGTGCATTTTTCACAGTCCTCATGTCTGCACGTTAAGAACAGTACATAGCCCTACAAATAGATATTGAATACTGGAAGGCTCAAGCTATGTAGTAAACATTTCCATGCCTATATGCTCAGGATACCTGTTATTATTAGTTGTACAGAGCATGTGTCCTGCATCCTGCTAGAGTCAGTAAAACAGACATGATTCCCTTCAAAGTGCTTCCTCACAGGCTCTTTAATTTCCTCCCAACAACGAGGGTTCTATTGTTGTCATCAATTCACTGTTTTAAGATTTAGTTGTTTGCCTTATTAGCGATTTGATATGGAAGGTATATGGTTGCAATTCTGCTTCTTTACTAGGAAGTTAAAATTTTCCAAACGTCTTGGTACAGGCTTGTTGTCTGGACTACTTGAAAATCAATGCTAGAAGACCACAGGTTCAAGGCCAGCCTTACCAAGTTAGTGACACCCTGCTGCAAAATACATTGTAAAAGGAAATCTAAGGGCGTTGCTTATTGGCAGAGCAATTGCTTAGCATGTAAGATGCCAAAGGTTCAATTTCCTGTGCCACGAAAGTACATTATAATTTAAAATGTTTTCATTTATCCTTCATAAAAATGTTAACCAATGCTTGGTGTCTGGAAGATTTTTTTTAAATGTTTATAAACTAATGAAGTTTAAGAAATTCAAAATTAGCCAAAAAAAACCCAGACAGACAAGGACTCTGGAACTGGATATGACTGGAGTTATGCCTGTCTATTTGGATAAACCAGTCTGTGTTCGGGAAGTGATGCATATTAGTAAGGTTGTAACGAAGAATATGAGTATTTTACATAAGTTTGTTCCAGTCCCTGGGCAATCAGTATGTGACCACTTATTACTATGTTTCTTATGTTCATAGTTGAGTCTGTAAGTTAGGAAAATAGAACAAGGAAAATTTAGTTCAAGAGGTAGAGATAGCCAGTGATCAAACAAGCACCTCAGAGATCACCACTTCCTAAGCTAAGACACAGTGTGCGTGAGGCACAGCTACAGTGAATCATACATTTCTCTTATCTCTGCTCTTACTTCATAAAGGCTAAGTTTAGATTTACCACTGAGCACACATTTGTAATCTCAGTACTCCATCTTCAGAGGCAGAGACATCATCAGTGTGCCTGTGCCATTTTGTCAGACCCTGTTTCCAAATTTTTAAAAAAGTCCAGATAAAGTGGCACTTGTCTGGGATTCCTGCGTTTATGAAGTAGGAGGAAGATGGTGAGCAGAATCACGGTTCAGTTATATATGGAGTTCAAGGTCAATGAGTTACATGGCAATCTGTATTAACAATCAAATTAAACCAAACCAAAAGCCATAAAAGAAAAACGATTAGAGAGATGTTGCCAGTGGCTTCTATGCATACACTGTCCTTCAAAATTGGCCTTAGTGATGCATTATTGTTGAAAAGGAACTAAGAATGTAAAAATACATGCGCTCATCTATTTTGGTGGCTTTTTTTGTACTTTGTTTGCTATATATAAGCATGTATCCCACTTCCTTTGAAATGCTTTTTTTATGTTTTAGTTCCCAAAAGAATAATACATGTCTGCTCACAAAAGGCAAAATATTTACTTTATATTACCTATCAGAATTTGTCCTTAATATAACCAAACTCAAATCCCTCTTTGTATATAGCCTTCCAGTGATTCATGGTATTTTTCCTTTCAAAATGTTTACACTTTAAATTATTACCCAGGAAATGAACACAATCCTAGGATTGCAAATCAGCTTTCAAAAGATTTTAAAAATATTCAACATGGGGGTTGTGGGTAGAGCTGAGTTGTTAGAGGTATGGCCTAGAATGCAGGAGCCCTGGGTTTGAGCCCACATAAATCAAGCATGGGTGCGCAGTCAAGAGTTTGTCCTTGGCAACAGAGCGTATTAGAAGTCAGCCTGGGATACATAAAAAAAAAAGTTCTAATTCTATGGGCTGGAGAGATGGCTCAGTGGTTTAGAGCACTGACTGCTCTTCCAGAGGACCTGGGTTTAATTCCCAGCGCCTACATGGCAGCTCATAACTGTCTATAAGTTCAGGATCCAACAACCTCACGCAGATATGCATACATGCAAAGGCACCTATAAAATAAAAATAAAAATATCTAAAAATTAATTTTGAAAATGAGCAGGGATAGTATATGTCGATTGGCCATGGGGCCAAGGGGAGGTCAAAGCGGGGAGGTCGCAGGCAGCCAGAAGAAAGGGCGATTCACGCCTCCGTTTCCTTTTAGTTCTTAAATAGACTACGAGCGAGCCGAGGTGAACTGGGTGACAGCGACTTGGCAGCCGGACCCAGCGGTGTTGAGCATATTTCAGGGGAATTATGCCAATCTTAACAGGGCATGCACGTGATTGCACTTACATAACATTTTTTTGAAATAACAAATTTATGAACGCATTGGTGGCTCCCTGTGGTGGAAATGGGGAAGAGAGTACTCCCGTAAGGAAGAGAGAAGTCCTCCGGCAACAAAGCCACTCTTAGTCTTAACTGCCGTGGTGGTAACGTGAATCTACGCGGCTTGGAGATGGCTCAGGGTAAAGTGCACAAGCCTAGGCTCTGTGTTTACATCCCTAGCACAGGCTCCGTGTTTACATCCCTAGCACAGGCTCCGTGTTTACATCCCTAGCACAGGCTCCGTGTTTATATCCCTAGCACAGGCTCCGTGTTTACATCCCTGATGCCCTTGTAAAAGCTGTGTGTGAGGGCACAAATCTGTAACCCCAGCACTTGGGCTACAGAGATAGGTGGATACCCTGTGGGGGACTCACTAGCCAGCCAGTCTAGCCCAGCGATAAGCTCCAGGTTGTATAAGACCACATCTCAGACCACATCTCAAAGCGCAAGGTACAGGGCGATAGAAGATACCTGGTGTTAACCTCTGCCCTCCACAGACTCATGAGTCCACGTGTGTGCACACACAAACACACAAAATCTGGGGGGGGGGATGTTGATGTTGTTCTTTTTAAAACAAAGATGTGCGCAGACGGCTACACATGAGACCAGAGACCATGCGCCTAGTCTCCAGGTCTCAGCTTGCAGCAGCTTGCTGCCGGGGACCACGTGGGCAGCCGGGCAGCCGGGCCAAGCGCAGCGCAGCGGGAGGGCATGGCAAGAGACGGATGGACACACCATATAAAGTTAAACATTCATTAGAGAAGAGAGAGAGAGAGAGAGAGAGAGAGAGAGAGAGAGAGAGAGAGAGAAGGGGGGAGAGGGAAGAGAAGCGACCCCTCCCGTGAGAGTGGAACAGGAAGAGAGTGGGTCGGGGTCACAGGCTGGAAGCTGGAAGGGAGTGGGTGTGGCCTGTCTCTTAAGGGCACAGGCCAAAAATACCACAGGCGGGAGAAGAACCTGTATATTCTTAAATACATGAAACAAGTTCATAGAACACTAGTGAAACATAAATATAAACGGGTCATATTATGGTCAATTTTTTTGATTGTGATACTGTATTATACTGTTTCTATGGGGCAGCCTAGATTTTTGTTGTTGTTGTTTTTTCAAGACAGGGTTTCTCTGTAGCTTTGGAGCCTGTCCTGGAACTTGCTCTTGTAGACCAGGCTAGTCTCGAACTCACAGAGATCCGCCCGCCTCTGCCTCCCGAGTGCTAGGATTAAAGGCGTGCGCCACCACCGCCTGGACTAGATTTTTTTAAATATATAAAATTTGGCTGGACGTGGTGATGCATGCCTTTAACCCCCACATCCAGGAGGTAGAGGCAGGCAGATCTCTGTGGGTTTGGAGCCAGCCTGGTCTACAGAGTGAGTTCCAGGACAGCTAGGGCTATTACACAGAGAAACCCTGTCTCAAAAAAACAAAAAACATAAAATTTGTTAAAACTGCAGGTGAATCTGTAATTATTGTAGCACAGAACATTTAACTAATTAAAAGGAAAAAAGAGGCCAGCAAATCACTTTTTCATGGGAAGGGAAAGGGAAAGGCCTGCTTCCTCCCTATTGGTCATTACGTATTACAGTCGTATGCTCAAATGCACCCATGCACGCATGTGCACACACATTGGTCACAAAGCTTTTTAGATAAATTGAAATAGGAAGAGAATTTGAGAGTTGTTCATCTGTCTATAACTAATAAGGTAATAAAGGGAGCAGCAAACGAATTGGAGCAAACAATCCTCACATGTCTCCTAAAGCCTTCCCAATCCAGCCTGTTCTCAATGGCCCCTGGTGACAAGGGAGCCATCGGTGCCCTGTGAGATGTGTAATGTGACAGGCTGAGCAGCTCCCTGCATCTGGCTTTGAGGCTGGCAGCCTTTGTGCAGCCTGGACGGAGGGACATGTCCCAGCTTTATCCCCTGGGTCTCTTGCCTCCTGGTGGAGGTTGTGCTGAGTAGGCAGCGGGCCATGAGTTGAATGTATAATCACCATGGGAACCAAGGCTACAATCAATCCCTGGAAATGTGTCCAAGGGCCCCCACATGCCTGTTGTCAAAGCACCTCTTGAATATCTCTCTGTGTTCTGAGTGGTTACATTTGAGTGAGTGCCCAGTCTAGATGTGCAGACTTGTCCTTGAGTGTAACCTTTACACCGGCATCTCATGCTCCACGTTTCTGCCTGTGTAAACTGTTACAATTTATCACAGTTCATTCCTAGAAAATTGCAACAGAAGAAAATAAAAACAGTATCTGAAAAACCCCAACCCATCTCAATCAAGCCAGCAAATGTCCTCCATAGGAACCTTGGCCTAGTATCCACTCTGATTCCTGTCTTCAGCTTCATTTCCCTCTGAGGCAAATGACCCCAAATTGTAAGGCTCTTTCTGTGCCCGGTGGTCTTCCTGGGGTACATGAATTGAGATTTCTCTCATTTTGTTGTCCAGTTGGTATTTCATGATTTTCACTAGATCGCTTCTGCGTCCGGCTTCCAGTCACTCCACACACTCTCCAGGAGATTCGTGAGGAAGATGTACTACTCTAGATGTCTCCTGGGAAATCATCAGCAAGAAACTTGATGAAATGCAGGGCAGAGGGTGGTGCTGAAGTTTAAATGTGGGTGGTGTTCCATGAAGGTTGTATGCTGTAGGTAGAGTTTTCCTGGGTTCCAGCAGTCGCTCCCAAATAATCAGAAGAGACCTAATATTATAAATGCTCAGCCAATAGCTTAGGCTTATCTCCAGCAACTCTTACAACTTAAATTAATGCACTTCTGTTCCTCTATGTGCTGCCCTGAGGCTCCTTTACCCCACCTGCAAACATCCCATGTTGCTCCTTCTGCGTCTGACTACAGATCCCCAGACTCTGTCCTTCTTCCCAGCATTCTCTCTGCCCCTAAAATCCTGCCTAGCTATTCTCCGATCAGTTTATTATCGACAATGAGAGCAACACATTTTCACAGTGTACGAAAGGATTGCTCCACAGCAATAAGTTAAATATTTGGTCCCCAGAGTGGTGCTGTTGGTTTTTGATGTGACATTTGGAAAGCAGGATCTAGACACAGAGCTTTGGGTCATTAAGAAGGGGCCCCCACTGAAGGCTGTGGGACCCATCTTCTCTTTTCTTCCTGGCTCTACCACATGCTTCTCCCATAATACACCACCATTGCACACACACACACACACACACACACACACACACACACACACACACTCTCAAACCACAGGGACTCTCAATTTTGGCCTTCAATCTCTAGAGCAGTAGTCAAAATAAACCTCTTTGTTTCCTAAATAGCTAGCTTGTTTGGGGTTTTTCATGATACCGATGCAAAGCTGACTTTGCTCACAGAGTTACGATTTAACTTGTGAAAATGCAGAAATATCACAGTGTAAAGTTTTCAAAACTATCAAGTCACTCTGTTCCTAAGAAGCTGTTCTTACAATGTGTTCATAAGATTCTTGCAGAGGGGCTGGAAACATGCCTGGACAGCTAAAAGCACATACTGATCCTACAGAGGACCAGCATTTGGTTCCCAGTGCCCATGCTGGGCTGTTCACAATAACTTATTGGGCAGCTGAATTCCAGCTCCAGGGGAGCCACCACTTCTGGGCTCCCCAGACACCTGCACTCACATGCACGTACTCACACACAGACGCACATGCAGACACATGATTTTAAAGATACTTGTATAAAAGCGAGGCATGGCAGCACATGCTTTTAAGCCCAGTCCTTGAGAGGAAGAAGCAGGTAGATCTCTACAACTTTGAAGCCAGCCTGAGCTACATAGTAAAGGAAGAGAAGAGGAGTCTTCTAGAAAGAGGTGTTGTTCAGCTGGCAGAGAGCTTGCTGTGTGTGCTTACTTAGCGTGACAGAAGCCCTGGACTAGATAATCTGGTCATGCTAGAACACTGGAGATGGAGGTAGGAAGATCTGGAAGGTCTGTTTACGTAGGTCTTCCCAGCCTGAGATACATGAGGCCCTGCCTCAAAACAAAGAAATAAAAAAGATTCTTACAGAAGAACTCGCTGGCTTCTGTCCAGCTTGGTATACATACAACCTTACCTCAAAAAGAAAATGGCAGTTGAGGAGATGGTTCAGTGGGTTATGTGCACGCCATGTAAGCATGGGGATCTGAGTTCAAATCCCTTGTAACTGTGTAAAAACTGGATCTGGTGGCACATAGTTATAGGGGCTTACTGGCTTGCTGTGTATGTGTGTGTGTGTATATACATACATATATAATATGTATATAAATGTGGTGGTAAATGTAAGACTTACATTTTCTCATGGTCATGATGTGTATGAAGCCTCAGTGGGTCTCAGAGCCTTGGCTGAGGCTGAATCTTCTTCTTCTTTTTATTTTTTTTTGGGTTTTTCGAGACAGGGTTTCTCTGTAGCTTTAGAGCCTATCCTGGAACTAGCTCTTGTAGACTACGCTGGTCTCAAACTCACAGAGATCCATCTGCCTCTGCCTCCCGAGTGCTGGGATTAAAGGTGTGCGCCACCACCGCCTGGCAAGGCTGAATCTTCTAATAATCCCAATTTACCTGCTCCTGTCTGTCAAGATCAAGCGAGGTTTCTTCTCCCTCAGAAAAATCCCTCAGCACTACAACAATACCCAATAAATTAATATGTCTGCATGTTGGGGAGACTGCTTGTTCATTCCCGGCTGCCCAGAACTGAAATAATCACACAGAAATCTGTGCTCAGAAAAACCCTATCGACTGCTCAGAGACCATTTGCAGTAATGGAGACCAGAGAGTAATCTTGAAACTTAACCATCATTTTAGTTTCACAGGATCCCATAGAAAGAACATTGCCCCCATGACAGCTGGAAGTAATTCTAGAAGATGACGTCCCCTCTCCCAACAAAGTTTGTCCTCAGGGTTGGGGACATCATTTAGGGGTTGATTATTATTCGTATAGGGTTGGAGGTTGGGGTGGAAATTATGAACCACCGTTAAGTCAATCACTGGTATTGTGTTGAATGATTTATAATGTGCATATTGGCCTCTGTAGCACATTGGTCTTCCATAAACAAAAGGGAGTTGAGATGTTTTGTTTCGTTTTACTTTTTAAAGATATTTATTCATTTATTATTTGGGGGCATGCATGTAAGTGGTAGTCAGCAGAAGTAGAAATCTCTTCTTCCATTGTGTGGGGGTGGGGTGGTATCAGACTCAGGCTCTCAGTCTTAAAGGTGTGAGACCCTCACCCCTTATTCTCAAAGGAATTTCCTGGCAGAGTGTTTTAAAATCAAAAACCCCAGACTAGCTTCATGTTCCCAGAGCTGATGGTGCCCCCCCCTTCTCGGGAAATTCCAAAGCACAAGAGTCAGGACGCCTGACCATCTGGTGGTGACTGATAAACCACAAGATGCCCCAACGCAGGGACAGCATAACCTGACTCTAAAGACAAATCAGGATGGGAAAAAGCAAAGACCTTCAAGAAGTAAAAATAAAAATTGCACCCGTGCCAAAACCCCCAACGGCCCTGAAGGGCTTGTAGTTTTTGCCTTTAAAAAGCTAACCCCACAGAAGAACTCTAATTCCTCCCTGACTCGCTGCGACCAGTGCTGGAGATGAGTTCTGAGCTAGCTCATATTACACTAACAATAAACCTTGCTATTGCAGTCTAGACTTCTCCGGTTTCTGGTGGTCTCCCTGGGAGTTGTAATCTGGGCACAACAAAGTGTAAGCATCTTTATCCACTGAGCCATATTGCCATACTCATTTTGGTTTTGGTTGATAGATGACCTAATAAGTCAGGGCTTATGAACCTGAAAATCTATTTTTGTGTGTGTGGTAGGGAGACAAAGTCATATTGCTATTTTTTTTTACTAGCAATAAAAGTTATGCTTTAAGGTATATTGCTTTTGTTTATGCTGCATTTGTTTAACTCTGTAAAGCTGTGATTCTTTGCCTGTCTAAAACATCTGATGGTCTAAAAAAAGAGATGAACGGCCAATAGCAAGGCAGGAGCAAGGATAGGTGGGGCTGGCGGACAGGATAAACAGGAGGAGCAAGAGAACAAGGAGAGCAGGACATCAGGGGCCCCGGAGAAAGAGGTAAAGAAAGGTAAACAGAGATAGAGAAAGATAAAAGCCCAGAGGCAAAAGGTAGTCGGGATGATTTAAGAAAAGCAAGTAAGGCCAGGCGCACGCCTTTAACCCCAGCACTCGGGAGGCAGAGGCAGGTGGATCTCTGTGAGTTTGAGGCCAGCCTGGTCTACAAGAGCTAGTTCCAGGACAGGCTCCAAAGCCACAGAGAAACCCTGTCTTGAAAAAAAACAAAAAAAAGAAAAAAAAAAGAAAAAGAAAAACAAGTAAGAAACAAGCCAAGCTAAGATAAGGCATTCATAACTAAGAATAAGCCTCCGTGTGTGGTTTATTTGGGATATGGAGAGTGAGCCCCCCAAAAACAGTAAAGAGTAAAACATCACACAACTATGTCTCATGCCTTCTTGTTCTTATAACACATTTATACACATCATCTCTGCTTGCTCCTGTGTGCATCTGTGAGACAATAGATGCTTGTTCATAGTCAGATAGTTGCTACAAGACAAGAAGGTGAAGCAGTGACTCTGAGTTCAGTGATGGTTTGCTGTCTTCTTCTGGTCAGGAATGGTGACATAGTGGGCGGGAGGTTTGTGCTGAGGTTTGTCGAAGCCACAGGTGGCAGTACAGAAGGTACGGGGTGGTCAGAACATGTGGCCCTTACCCACACTGCTCAAGAAGAGCAGCTAATTTCAGTCCAGAAATTAGCAGAAGCATTTTCCCAAGCCATAATTAAGCTAATTTAAAAAACCTTTCTTTTTATGTTTCGATTTTAAGACGGTCCGGCTCTGTGGATCAGGCTGGCCTAACACTCGTGACAACCTCCCTGCTTCTTCCTTCAGAGCTCTGGGGTCACAGCTCCATGCCCCTCAGGAAAGTGTTTCTTGAGAAACTCTCTTTTTAAAAAATGTCAAAATGGATGAATCGATTGTAAGTGAACCCTAGTGACTTAAAAAATTAGAAGTATTAAGAAATGTTCTTAGGGAATTGCCCTTTGGGTGTGTTTATAGCGAAGAACTAGATCTCCCGCTGGTTGAGTTGTTCCAGGTTGGCGACATTTGTCTCCGGCCAGCACCCTCATTTGTAGTGTCCTTTCTGAAACATTCTAAATCCCGGTACAGTGCTTCCCAAGTGCATTTTAGAATATAACAAAAGCTAGCTAGGCAGGCAGTCAAGCCCCGCTGGCCCCCGGAGCTTGTAACAATAGTAACAATGACTTTGCCTAAACATTGCTCTTGTTCCACCCAACCATTGTGCGCCAGCCGTGGCATCTGGAAGTTGGCCTGGAATGTTTAATAAAAACGCACTACAGGGCTTAAGAGTGTGGCCCTGCCTAGAGGTTCTTTTCACCCAGGGAAGCAGCAGATAGGAACTGAATGGACGGCAAACAAACGGGACAGGCGAGGGTCTGTGTGAACCGAGCAGCGCCTGGCTCTCCACATCCTTTATGATGCAGTGTGCGCTTCTCTCGCTGAGCCGTTCATTAGTGCACTGGGAACTGCATGCTTTTTATATCCTTAGGTTGCCTTCCAACCAATTAATTTGAAAATAGTTTTGTTTTGTTTTTTTGTTTTTTCCCCCTCTTACTTCATGATTAATCACTGGGAACTAGTCTGAAGAGTCTTCAGGGCATTGAGGTTGATTTTTTTTTTTTTTCAAATTTTGAATGGTAAGAAAATCTGGTTTAAATGGAGCCTAATGGCTGCAGATTCCTGTGTCGCTCATTAGCAAGGTTCTTGCTTTTACAACTGGTTTCCCTTCAGGGAGGCTCACACTGCAAGGTCCGCACAGTTTCTGCCTTTAGACATTAGCTACTAAGAATAGTAGAAAACACAAAAAATAGGCCTGTCACTGTCTCAAGTCATTCAGTTCCTGATATAAGCAGGCCTTTCCCAAGCATAAAACGAAAGCTTGCATGATTCATGAAATTCTTTCCACACATTCAAAATGAAGAGATGGCGCAGATGTTGAACAAAATGACTCATTTATTTGCAGAACATACATAGAAATCCCTTTGAGAAAATATATGCTGTATAAGTATATACATACACACACTACATAATGTATGTATCTATACATATGTGTGTGTGTGCGTGCACGCACACACACATGCACTCACAGAGAATGCAAGTGCTTTCTTTAAATCAGTATTCATGGCAGGTGTGGTGGTCTATAATCCCAGCACTTCAGGCAAAGGCAGGAGGACCACCAGTCTTTGGATCAAGACCAGCCTCATCAGCATAGTGAGTTCAAGGCCAGCTGGAGGAATATAGCAAGACTATGTCTCAAAACCTGCAAACCAACCAGTCAGTAAGCAAAAAATAGATATGTTGGATTAGATTTAGTAACATATCATTTGTTTTAGACAATTTGAATCTTATATATCTATTTTTATTTAAAATATTTTGTTTTGGGGGCTGGAGAGATGAGAGATGGCCCAGTGTTTAAGAGTACTGGTTACTCTTCCAGAGGACACAGTTGATTCCTAGCACACTGGTGTTGACTTATAAACTTCTGCAAATCCAGTTCCAGAGTCCCATACCCTCTTTTGGCCACCAGTGACATCAGGCACACTTGTGGTACACAGACCTGCATGCTGGCAAAACATCAATACCCATAAAGTAAAAACTAAAATATTTCCTTTGGGATTGCATTGACATAACACCCACATTATTTAAAAAGTGTCTTAGTACCTGCGACTGTGAGAAATTACCATAGACTGGGTAATTTAAATGAGCATTTCTTTCTTTTTTGGTTTTGGCTTTTCAAGACAGGGTTTCTCAGTGTACCCTAGCCTTGGCTGTCCTGGAACTCACTCTACTGTAGACCAGGCTGGCCTTAAACTCACAGAGATCTGTCTGCCTCTCAAGTGCTAGGATTAAAAGCGTGTGCCACCATACCTGACCCCATTTTTAAAAAATCTCTCTCTCTCTTTCTCTCTAGCTCTCTCGTGCGCGCACGTGCACACACATGTGCGTGTGTGTGTGTGTGTGTGAGAGAGAGAGAGAGAGAGAAAGAGAGAGAGAAAGAAAGAGAGAGAGAGAGAGAGAGAGAGAGAGAGATTTCATTTCTGTCTGTCCTGGAACTCACTTTGTAGACCAGACCAGAAATCTGCCTACCTCTACCTCCTGAATGCTGGGATTAAAGGCAAGCACCATCACACCCAGCTCAATATGGTTTTTTTTCTTTTTATCGATTCTTTGTGGATTTTACATCATGCATCCTGATCCCACTCATCTCCCTGTCCCCTCACTTCTGCCCCCCCCCCAGAACAGAACAAAATTTAAAAGTAAAAGCAAAACAAAAAACCCACAAAAACCTCAGTGTGGAAGCCGCAGGTCCAGTGAGTCCACAGTTTACCCTTTAGCCCATACATCTTTATTTGTACACTGCAGTGAGTCATTGGTCTGGCTTGAGGTTTCTGGTTTCTGCTACACTACTGATACTGGGCCTTCACTGGGACTCCTCTTGGGTATCCTGTTGTTGCCCTGTGTCGTGGAGACCCTGCAGCTTTGGGTCTGCAGGTCTGGTCCCTTCACGTGCTCCAACAGCTCATAGATTCAGTGGATGTTGGGACAGGCCTGAGAACTCATAGCGCCGGTTCTGGGCCTGGGTTGTAGCTGAGTTGTCCAGTTCGCTAGCTTTCCCTCATTTTCACCACTAGGGTGAGCTCTCCGGCACTGCCTCAGCTACCTCACCCAAAGCAGTAGGCAGCAGGAATGGGGGTGCCAGTTCTCCTGTCCTCACACCCCTTGTCCTTCTCAGCCTCACTCACACGACCAGGGCCAGCTCTATCGTTCTGCCCAGGCGAGGCTCAGGGCCCACTCTCCTGATTGCTGCAGTTGGTGAGGGGTAGAGGCTCCTCGCCTGCTCACAGGACCAGCTCACATGTGCCCCTGACAACGGAGTCAGCTCTAGTGTGCTCCCTAGGAGTGCAGAGCCTGCTTTCGGGTGTGCTGCAGCTGGTAAGGGTCAGGACCACTCTAACGCCTGTGTTACTCTCTACGATACAGTTCGCGATACTGTACCATTCGCGAGCCAGGCAAGGGCCTGGAGATGAAAGGAACACACAGGAGACGTGGGTCATTCGTGAGGAGAGAGTGCCGAATGCCGTTTATTCAAGCATAGAAAAATATATACCTAGCTGCTGCGCAATGGAAATCCCCCCAGACAGGTGGGAAATTACCTGGCTCAAGAGTAAACAAAACCCCTAAGCTCCACCAGTGGAGGCACACACACACACACACACACACACACACACACACAGGCACATACACACACACACAACAAGAATAACTCTACTGTGCTGCCCAGGTGCTGCAGGGCCCGCTCTCCTGAGTGCTGCAACTTGTGAGGGGCGGGACCAGTTCTCCCTAGTGCTGCAGCTACTGAAGGGCAGAACCAACTCTGTGCAGTCCAATCCTCATTGCTTTCGGTGGTAACAGGGACAACGGACCTCAAAACGCAGACTGTGACTATGGCTGACCCAGACCCAGACATGGCCCCTGACAGCAGCCCAGGCCCAGACGCCACCATGGCCCCCAGGTGGCAGTATGGGTCACCCTGGCCTGTATGGCCCTGCAGAGGCTCAGCCCTTGGACACCAACAAGGCCCTAGGTGGTGGCCCAGACCCAGGGCATCTGCACAGCCTTCAGAAGCAACAGGAACCTCAGCTATCAATACATACCCTGGCTGTGGCAGGGTCCTGGACTCAGACAAGGCCCCGGCCACAGCCCAGGCCTGTGTGACGGATGCCATGGGCCCTGAATGGCAGTGCATGTCACTCGGATCTCTAAGAACCTGGCAGTGGCACATCCCTTGGACACCAACATAGTCATAAGTGGCACCCACATCCTGGGGGCCTGTGGCCTTTGGTGGCAACACGGACCACAGACATCAGCATAGACTCAGGTTGCCGTAGGTCCGTGGACCTAGACATGGTTCTTGCCAACAGCCTGGGCCCAGATGTCATTGTGGCCATACCTGGCACTGCAGATCATCCAAATTGGCAAGACCCCAATAGTGGCATGGCCCTCAGACACCAATATATCCCCAGGTGGCAGTCCAGACCCCGGTGTCTGCTTGGCCTTCGATGGTAACAGGAGCCACAGAAATCAACACAGACCCCCTATGGCTACATCAAGCCCACAGACCAAGGCATGGCCCTGGGCAGCAGTCCAGGCCTGGACACAACCGTCGCCCTGGAGACAAGCAGGCCAGCTACGTCAGCCTGTTTCTGGCCACCTTTGCCCTTCAGATCTGCCTGTCTCCCCAGCACATAAATCGTTCTGCCTCTTTCTCTCTCCCATTTCCCCACCCTGCACTCACTCACCACAGTGGTGCCCAGCTGCCCAGTGCCACAGGCTGGGCTTGATTCTTCCCTCCCCAGGACAAGAGGCCTGGAGGAGAAATATGTTCTTAGTGGAGGAAAGAATTACCTCACTTCCCGTCTCCCTTTCATCTCTTGTCCCTCATTTTCAAGTTGATAGCCTGTTTATCTTTATTACTGTTACATACATACTTGTTACATACATACATGTGTATGTGTATGCACAAATAAGCATATAAATACAGCCTGCAGAGTCTGTTTTTATTGTTTGTATGTATACGGTTTCAAAGCTGACCACTCCTCACAGGACACAGGCTTTAGGACCAATAAGGGGGCTCATCCCTGGGAGAGGTTAATTTTTCTTCTCCTGTCAGTCATCAGTTGTCTGGAGCTCTTTATCTAGGTGTGGGACCCCACAAAACAACCCTCTTTGCATGCAAACACGTCCACTGATGTTGCTGTTAGATTGTAGGAGCCGAAATACCAGTGAGTGAAACAAGCCCTCCCAGAAATGGCTGCATAAACGTTTATTTCTTCTAGGGCTGGAGGCTGAGAGGCCCATGAGGGGCCAGCAGGTGTGCCGAGGGCTCACACTGCATAGTAGACATCTCTCTCTCCATATCCACACAGAAACACAGGGGCTCTCTTCTGTTTCTTCTCTTTAAAAAAAAAAATAGGATCTCCGGGCGGTGGTGGCGCACGCCTTTAATCCCAGCACTCAGGGAGGCAGAGGCAGGCGGATCTCTGTGAGTTCGAGGCTAGCCTGGTCTACAAGAGCGAGTTCCAGGACAGGCTCCAAAACTACAGAAAAACCCTGTCTCGAAAAACCAAAAAAAAAAAAAAAAAAGCTCTTCCCCATTTGTTTATTTACTTACTTTCTTATTATGTATGTGCACACAGCACAGCTCACGTATGGAGGTACAACTTGGGGGATCAGTTCTCTTTTTCCCCCACGTGTGTCCAGGGGATCAGCTCAGGCTGCCAGGCTTGCCTGCTCCCGTACTTCCAAGGACACTAGTCCCTGTGCAAAGGTCTGGTCCTCATGACCTCATTTAAATCTACACCTCCTGAAGGCTCCACCTCTGAAGACCATCTCAGTGGGAAGTGGTTCAGCTCGTGAATCTTTGGGGGACACGAACATCTAGTCCATGGTGTTATCACACAACCGACACTGATACAGTCATGGACAGTGTCCCATGATGCTCTTTCAGCTCCGACAAGACAGTCTAGGAATGAGACTAATAAAGGCTGAACAGTATTAACCCCCAAGTTCTACACCTCAAATGCCCTAAAATCTGGAAGCTTTTGAGTATCAGCTTGCTACTGCAAATTGAAAATTCCACATCTGCGGATATCAATCCACACATCTTCGAACACCTGATATTTGATAAAGAAGCAAAAAATATCAAATGGAAAAAAGAAAGCATATTCAACAAGTGGTGCTGGCATAACTGGATATCAACATGTAGAAAAATGAAAGTAGACCCCTATCTATCACCATGTACAAAACTCAAGTCCAAATGGATCAAAGACCTCAACATAAAGCC